>JAHLJT010008060.1:0-67771 GCA_031308135.1 Acheta domesticus
TAGACTGGGCGCTACGCGGAGCACATCCGTGGATATGTATGAAAAAGTAATTACGCTTGAATAAGTAAAAAAAACCTATTGGACATAAACTCATGACGTATGTGGTCAGCTTATCGAAAGAGGCTCGTGGCGTATATCACTTTAATATTAACATGGTAGTGGGATGGCACCCCCTTCCCCCGTGGAGAAAGCAAAGAATCAAATTCGGAAATTTTTAAGAGACGAGTTCGTCGTCTTTACGACAACTTACAGACTTCAAGCACGCAATCCGCGGCAACCGCGAGACCGTCAGCCGGGGCCGCTATCGGCATAATTATAAGCCGGAAGAGTCGGGCCCCCAATGCGCGATACGAGGCGGTCCCAGTGCAGCGGGCCGTGTGGCGGGCCGGGCCGCCAGTTCTGCCACAAAATCCTGGTCGCAGCCGCATAGCGACAGCACTGAACGATCTAAAATACGGTCATGTTCAGTGCTTACGACTGTAAAAAAACGGTGCCATTATTCTTCTGCTTGCCCGAATCGCCCCAACAAACCGTAGGCATTCGGAGGCAAAAAAACTCGTGCGACCGCAAGGCGGCCATACGGGTCGTTTTCACGCCACATCGTCGGGGTGCATTACCAGTAATTACTCTTTCATATTGGAAATAAAAAATATTACCGCCGTAATTGATACGGGTAGCACTTTTAATATCCTTCCTAACCAACTTGCCTTAGAATTAACACTTAAATTGCAACCCTCCTCCTTACGAGCTCATGCTATTGGTGGCCATAATTTACCTAATTGTTGGTATCGTTACAACTCCTGTTTTTATTCACGGTAAAGAATTTCAGATGGATTTTGTCGTTCTAGAACACTTGTTCATTCCTGTCTTGATAGGATTTAAGTTTTTAGCAGATAATGCTGCTATATTGGATTTCGAATTTAATGAATATGCGGTTATCGCCAGAACTAAACTACCTCTTTTTTCAATTGGAAACTCCTCAATTTGAAATTTTTTCTTGTGATGATAATATTCTCGCACATACTTCTTTTCTTCATGTCGATGATGATACGTCCTCTGAAGCACCAGATGCTCTTGATTCACTTGTCGTTTCCACCGATTCGTTCGAGATTGTTGTTCGTCATAGCTTCAAGTTGAAACCGAGGGGAGTGGACGTATGTTCCCATACGTATAATACCGCCTCGACTTTCTTCATCTTGGACAGTATTGTCAAAACCAGAAATTCTCACGAGATACCATTTAGAAACTTGTACCTTACCAGTACAAGGCGGATCAACCTCTTCGGGAGATAGCGGTCCGTAATCATTCTTTTATTGAAAAAAATTGGTATTCGAAGGCATGGTGTTGGGTCATCTTACACTTTCCTCTGATGTCCCGTTGAAAGAGAGTATTACAGTAGAATCAACCCCATTTCAGGAGCCCATAGAGCATAACATTAACGCTCAATTGCCAACGGAACAACAAGATGAAATTCGACAAACCCTCGTTGCTTATAGAGACGTATTCGCAACCTCATTAGCTGAACTTGGATCGACTGATTGGGTCGAATTTAGAATTGAAACGGGCGATGCGTTACCTATTAGCCAACGCCCCTATCGGGTATCTCATATTCAAAGAAAACAAATTAAGGAACACATTGATGAGTTATTAAAATACAATATAATTTCACCCTCTGAGAGTCCATGGGGAAGTCCGGTTTTGTTAGTTCCAAAACCAGACAAAACAACCCGTTTAGTTGTTGATTATCGTAAATTAAATGCAGTTACAAAAAAAGTGGACCTATATCCCTCCCCGTGATAGAAGATATTCTCAGTTATCTAGGGAATGCTAAATACTTTGCTACCTTGGATATGACTAGCTCTTTTTGGCAAATGAAAATTCGGGAGGAAGATAAAGAAAAAACGACTATGGTTACGAGTGAAGGCGCATTTCTTTGGAATCGGGCAAGTTTTGGTCTCAGTAACTGCCCTCGTATGTTTTCTCAATTAGCTTGCAAACTATTAGGACCGCTCAGATTTAAGGGTGCTTGTGAGTATATTGATGATATAATAATTTATGCAGAAACCTTTTCTGAATTTATTTCCTTGTTGCGCCAAGTATTAGATCGAATTAGAGCTTCCGGTTTGAAATTAAAACCTTCTAAATGTCTCCTTTGCCATGTTCAAGATAACTTTGTTAGGGTTCGAAGTTGATGAATTTGGAATTAAACCATCAGAAAAGAAAGTAAAAGCCGTAAAACAGGCTCCTGCACCACGCACGGTAAAAGAAGTGCAACGATTTCTAGGCCTTTGCAATTACTACAGAAAGTTTGTGGAAAACTATTCTCGTATAGCTCAGCCGCTTATGAGTTTAACAAAAAGGAAACTCCTTTCAAATGGACCTCTGTCGAACAAGCTGCTTTTGAATCTCTTAAGAAAAAACTTACATCATCGCCGGTCCTAGTTCATTACCGGCCTACTGATAAGACGGAAGTCCGAGTGGATGCTTCACATTTCCGGTATAGGTGCGATTTTGCTCAAGAGCGTGACGGTAATTTTCATCCCGTTGCTTTTGCGTCACGAACCCTGAAAAAAGCTGAACTTAATTATACGGTATCAGAATGGGAATGCCTTGCTTTAATCTTCGCATGTACGATATTCGTCCTTATTTGTTGCATACACCTTTTACTATTGTAACTGATCACCACAGTATTTGTTGGCTGAAAAAGTTTCGAAATCCGAATTCTCGCCTTATGCGCTGGAGCCTACTGTTGTCGGATTTTGATTTTGAGATACGTTATAAGAGTGGGAAGTTGCATTCGGATGCGGATTATCTTTCTCGATCCCCCTTAGATTTAGACCTGGCATCTGCTGAAGAGGATAAGTTGGATTTTTCAGTATTTTCAATTAATGTATCTGATTGGGTATTGGAGCAAAATAAAGATCCGTCCCTTGTTAAACTTAAAGAAGGATTAGAAGATGATTCAGTTCGTCTCATCTCGAAAAACGATTGTTAAGGAATTTTGTAATTAAAAATGGAATCTTATATAAGAAAGGAACTAACGTTCGAGGAGCTACTTATTTGACAGTAATCCCGCGACATTTAATAAAGGAAATTATGGAACAGCATCATAGTACACCTTTGATGGGTCACTTGGGCGTGACCCAAAACTTTTTAGATAAGTTGTCTTTACGATATTTCTGGTTTCACATGCGTCAGGATGTACGTAAATTTGTTTTGGGCTGCAAAACTTGTCAGATGACCAAAGGTCGAGGTTCGCGACCGTTTGTATGGAGAACTAGTTCCCATCACGCCAGGGGAACCTTTCGATAAGGTAGGCGTCGATCTAGTTGGACCTTTACCTAGATCGAAAAAAGGTAATAAATGGATAGTCGTTGCTGTCGACTATGCTACGCGATGGGTAGAAGCTCAGGCGCTCGATCGGGAACGGCTCAGCCTGTTGCTAATTTCCTAGTCACTCACGTGATCTTGAGACATGGAGCTCCGCGTCAGATTTTATCGGATAGAGGTCAGGTATTTCGAAGTGCACTTGTTCAAGAGATTTTAGCGTTGTTGGGATCGAAGTCAACCTATACGACTTCTTACCACCACCCGCAATGTAACGGATTGGTAGAGCGGAATAATGGAAAGATAGTAAAAATCCTAGCTAGTTTTGTAAATACCCATCAGACGGATTGGGATGTTTATGTACCCTTCGCGACTTTCGCGATTAACACTGCGCAAAACGAAAGTGCAAAGTTTTCTCCTTTTGAACTTCTTTATGCTAGGGAAACCAATCCTTCCTACGGAAGCAGCCCTTCCGGTGTCGCCGACTGAGAGTGGCGCACAAAAAATTAAGGATATTGTCGGGGATGTCAGAGCGATGGCTATTGCAGGATTTGGCAAACAGTCTGCCAAGGATAAGAGTCGATTCGACTCAGGTAGGTCACAGAAAACATTTAACGCAGGTGACCAGATATTGTTAACGGTACCATTTAAGAGTAAGGGTAGGACGGCCAAGCTGGCTTGTAAATGTGTAGGCCCCTATACAGTGTTGAAGAAAACTTCACCTGTGAATTACGAAATTGATAAGCCCCGAGGTAAATTCCCACCCAGATCATCCACCAAGAACGGATGCGCCCCTTTGTTGATCCATGGAATGATGACCTTTAGAACCTCGGAAGACCGACGAAACACCGACATGTGATGGTCATTCGACCTCTCCCCCTTCCAGGAAACGAAGAATCACATGCAATGAAGCAGCCGCTGCCGAATTTATTGCTTGTTTCTGCGAGGAATGCAGACGAATTACTAATTTAAATTGATCGCATCAAGTATGACAAAAAAAAAAAAAAAATGGTGCACTGTGGTAGCTCTCAGGTACCATTTCAGAAGTACATTAATTTCTAAGAAACCTGGTCATTAGGAAGCGATTCCTTTCATTAGGCGTCGATCTTCTAATTTTTACATTCATTTGAATAAATAATTCTTGCTTTATACCTCAATGGAACTTGTACTCACGCTTATCTACGCGTACGGAACTCAACTTCCGCCCGCGCTACTGCCAGCTGTTCGCTGCGCATTGTCATTTTCAGCAATGGTATGACCCAGTTTCGTTCAGGTCATTACCAGTTGACTTTGTTGCTATCGGTTTTGTTTATTGCCTTTGTTCAGTGAATATTTATACCCTTTGACCTTGCTGGCGCATCGCCATGTTCTAAGAAGTGTTACTTCAGTAAAATAATTTACGCGTGTCCGGAAAAACTAGATTTTTATTGTGTAATATTTATTAGAAAGTGTTGTTGCCCTAGTGAAAGATCGATCTTATCGTTTTTATAGATTATTATTTCAGGTTGTATGGAAAACTTCACAACCCCCATTGATTATTGAAGATCCTCCTTTGCCTCGGATCTCGCCTTGTATGTTATGGTTTCTACTCTAATAATGAGAACCACGCAATCCTTGGTTATGATGATTTCTTGAAGGCATTACTACTTCTATTATTAATCGTTGTCTCGCTTCGATTTTTTCAGTTTTTATCTTGCCTCGTTGGACTGCAGTTCCAGCTCAGCGCAGCATCTATTCGAATCTCCACTGGAATACACTGGAGAGCATTGCCAGCAGCAGTGGTGTATGAAAGCAGCTCGCCTCTTTTATTCCACATGCGCTGGAGTCCAGGTTCGATCCTTCCAAATTATACACTCACTCATCATTTAGATTCTCGAAGTACTACGGCTTCTCCTCTTGATAAACTCTCTAATTATACACCTATGGAAGATAATAATTCTACTCATGATCTCGCTCACAAATTCGCTCACTTTGAAAGCTCTTTTCAATCTGTTCACGAACATTTTCTAAATTAACCTTTATACCTTCGAGGAACAACTTGCTTTCGAACTACAATCTTTCACCCCCTCCTTCATTTAGGAGTAAGAGATCGATACAATTTTTTGGGAGATTTTCTCAATTTTTGTTGTGGAGTAGTAACAACTCGCCAATTCGAATTCGTTAGTAATAACCCAAGAGTCGATGAATGATCAGATTGAATTCTTACAGAATTTTTTAGACAAAGATCATGCCTCACTGATTGACATGACTGAGCAAATAAATCAATTTTCAGCTCAAAACGCTTTAGCTCTCAATAATGTTGCTAAAGCCGTCCAAGGTATGAAGGATTCTTTGTCCCAACTTACGACTACGGTCGAACGAGAAGTCGATGACTTTCATTTTTTCAATGCCCAGTGGGCGAAACAACACTATTTGTCTGCTATTCAGCAACTTCGTCTTTTGGATACGATCAAACATCTTGACGTCATAACTCAATGCCGTCGGCATTTAATTCCTGCCGCGATACTCCCAGCCTCCTTTCTCATGGACAGTCTTATTTCTCTTCAAAGAAAAATAGCAAAAAGAGGATTTGATTTGTCAATTTCATTAAATGACATCACTGTCTACTATAAACTCCCTCTTTGCGAATGTCTATTGTCGAAAAATGACATCGTTGTCAAAATTAAAGTACCATTGCGAAAAGCGCAAGATTCTTGGTCTCTTTTCGAACTAATTCCTATTCCCTTTGCTTGGCATGGAGAGACGTGTAGCTTGATTCACGAACCTACCATTTTAGCCCGCAAGGACGGGGAGTTTCGGATTATCACTGGAGTCAATCTGTATGACTGCCAGGTCAGAGAAAATGGATTATGTTTTTTGCCTCGTTTCTCGGCAGCCGCAGCTTTCGGAAGTACCTGTGCCGAAGCTATGCTAGTTGATGCGTCTCCTGCTTCTATTACTAATAATTGTTTGTTTTCTTGTCAACTAAGTTCTTCTATGCGTATTGGTCAGCTCCAGCAGGACCAGTACATCGTCACGCATCCTGAGTATCCGCTTAAAATATTCTGTTTGGATCATGCGATAACGATTCCGAGAGAGCCGGAAGGAACTCCTGGAGTCCTATTCGTTGAAGTCCCGTGTCATTGTCAGCTGTGGGGGAAAAAGCAAATTTTAATCCCTCAGCGTTTCCCTTGTAACTCAGTAGCTAAACTTAACTTAAAAAACGATGCGCTTGCTTCCCGCCTCGTGGTCGACCCTCGATACTTTACGTATCGACCCTTTCGATCTAGAGAAAACACCCCAGTTTCAAACAATTAAAGAATGCCTTAAAGATAATTGGACCATTTTGGCCCCTCACATAAATTTAACTACTCCTTTGTCTTCACCACACTTGATAGCTTCGATACCTAATCGTAATATTGTTTTGGACCATCCTCAATTGGGGTCATTGATTTATTTGTTTTGGAATGTACTTCTAACGCTTGCTATTATTTGGCTTTCTATTAAACTTAGACTTTATCCTCTCGCGTTGCAGCTTCCGATTCCCGCTGTGTTGGCGGACAATACTCCATATCAGATTGTAGGAGATGTCCTGGCTGTTACAGTTGTTGTCTCTGTAACTATTCTTGCTTTTTGGCTGGTTTATCGCGCGTTACGTCATTTCCTTACTTTGATTCGTACTGGCCGCAGGGAACTTAGTGCGGCCGAATCCGGACAACGCACTGAAACGGGCCATACTGCTTCTGAACCAAGGATCAGCGTGCCCGGTCACCGTATCCCCTCCAATTGAAGTGCCACCTCGTACACTTCCACGCGGCACCGGAGGTAATACTATTTCATAGATTTTGCTTTTGCTAATTGTCATACTTAAGATTGATGCGAGCTAGCGGAGGACGCGGAGATCCGCGCGTAGCACTTGGCCTTGGCCCTATGGATTATGTAAATTTTCTTTAACCTGATATTGGAAACTCGTGGGGAGCGAGATCGCCAATTTTGAATTTTGCTACGTACTCGGGTTTGTACAATTCGGTGTTTCGGCCCAGCTATTTGAAGTCGCGTCGGCAGTTGCCTGTTTCAAAGTCCCACGCGCAGGACGCCATGAGCCGTGTGCCATGTGTGCTTTCTTGTGTTTAAGTCCCATGGGCCTGTGTTCTACCCTGATTAGTTTTGTTAAAAGTGATTCCCGGGACTCAGGTAAAATTGTATTCCCGCTGGTTACGGGGAAAATCGCGAGCGCCACCTGTTCATGGTTAGGGGTCTTTCTCTGTAAGTCGCTTGTGTGGGGGCGAGTATTTTCCTCCGGAGGTTATTAAGGGAGGTCGCGCCTTCCGCTCAGTATTGTCTCAAAGATTGTCCACCTTTGAACAATACTACTGAGGGTGTGGTTGTTTGCTGTCAGGGATGATTTGGACACTCATCCTTGTGGCATTCGCCACCTCTTCATGCGGGTTTGTGGGAACCGCGAAATCCATAGGAAGCATAGTCCAAGGTCAAGAAGGGAGGGCCGAGTTTAATGCTGATCTCTCCCCGCCCTCCATGGCTAGCACCATATCGGCAGCCGCAGATTTTTTGAAAATTCCGGGAATCCAGACTTACGAGGATAGCTACCCGTTAGCCTTCTGGTTGAACATTTTCCCCCGTCAATATATTGAGATAGCCACATCTCGAAACAAGTCGTTGTCAAGCCCAACATGTTCACTCATTAAAGAAGATTATAAGATACGACAAAGATGGTTTGCCCAATCGTCCTCATTTGGAGATCAGAACCCCTCGCTATGGGATTCATTTAGTGCACCAACCTCACGAAATTTAAAAGATCATGTTAGACACCTATTTACAACACTGAACGGAACTCAACTAGGAGACGAAATCAAGAAAAGGTTTTCGTCTGACCATTGGGTTAATCTCACAGCAACAAATTTCACTTATTTTGCCGATTATGCTGAGGACCGAGTAGGTGGTACCTCTTCCTTTTTTATTAATTTCGTTGCAAATCATGCTTGGCTCAGTGCGTGCCAGGTAAAGAAACTTCACCCCACGCTTATTACGCCTAATACTTTAGGTTCGGAGTTACGATCGCTGTCTAGGACGTTAGAACGATCAGGTTATCGATTGGCGGTACCCATTACGAATATCTTACAATATTATTCGTTGGCAATTTATGATTGCATTTTCACAGCCACCCATTTGCTGTTGATCGCCTATATTCCCATAATCCACGTTGATTACGGACATCACGTAATCTTACGGTTTAATCCCACTCCATTTGCATGGAAAGAGAATCAAACGTGCATGTTGGCTTACTCGCCTCATGACATCGCCTATTTTCCCAACGAAGGCGTTGCGCGATTGTTAAGCTGTGATTCTTCGACCAAAAGTCTTTGTTGGTTACAAAACACCCCTCCGACAGCCCATGCCGGACTTAGGTGTTTTCAGTTTCTTCTTAAAGGTGGTCCTGTAACTCACTTGCGGAAAATTTGTCCTTTTTCTTGTCACATACACTTAGGCGGACCCATTACACAATCATTGGATAATGATTTTCACACTATTACTCATGTTTCCCAAGGATTAACAATATCCTGTCCTACTTACAACTTGCACATTGAACCTCAAGTTTTTCTGGGCACTTTACGAGTTACAGCTGATGCGATTGTCAAGTTTCTTCGGCGAACGTTACCTTGTTATCAACACGGTTGCCTTGTACTTCGTTGAAGATTGCACCATCTGTAATTAATGAATTTCCAGCAGCATGGACATCTTATGATCATCTAGTCCTGCCGCCCTATTTATCAAATCAATACCCTGTTTTCGCACACTCTGCCTCGCAGTTAGACATCACTTGGACGTATGAAGACTCTCACCCCTCAAACACTATTCCTTTATGGATCATTATACTTCTCTCGTATGTCACCATTTTGGTTCATCTACCTCTCATTTATTTTATAACCTTTCTCGTCTACGATCATCTCGTGCCTCCTAGACCACCCTTATCCGCCCAACTAACTGCCCAACGCACCTATTTGATACCCTCAAATGAAGGCTCATCGCGGCCATTGGTGTCATCACCAAATCCTCCTTGTTCACCTCCCCCACCCCAGGGTCCACCACCACCCATCCCTACTTTGCCTCGACCGCCTCGAAACGTCCCTCGTCATATTCCTAATACGAATAATGATTATATGCCTATGTCCGCACTTCGTCCTAGCGATCATATGTACGAGCCATTACGAAGAATTTAAGATTTTATCGTTTTATATTGTTATTTGGGGATTATACGCTTTTTTTTTATCAATTCACGTTTGTACATTTTTGTTGACCCTCACCTTTCCCTATGTGGTTTCACATCCTTCATGTTGCATTTATCATCACTTTGTTATCCCACTTTCGGACACGCCTCGCGCCCCGTGAGCTTCGTGTAACTTTTTATTATTGCGGTTCGGCGGGTATTGCGGTTTTGTGCTACTCGATACCTTTTTGATTCGTGGAGTGGAAAACCAAATTAATGCAGTGCTCCGAACCAGGATAAATTGGGCATCCTTAGAAAATCCCTCTGTTAGTGTTCAAGATACACTTTCACGGAAAAAATATGGGATAACTTTCCGTGTCCTCTAAGACGCCCTTCCTTGCCGTCTTATGACACACTCTACATTCATGGATTATGTATCCACCCACCTACGAGCGGGACCGTAGGATTTATTGGGTTTTTCCCGCGTTTCAATGTTCAGTCGCGTTGCGACATATCCTGCACTTTTGCAGCTTTTGTAGTATTAATATCGGATAATGAATTCCGTTTACGGGATAGCGGTTACTGTGTTCTGCTTCAACATATTATACTTACATTTTGTTTTTACATAACACGTTTTATTTCAAGAGTTCTTTTGTTTGTTTTTATAGTATAACAGCTGTACTTAAGTCCAAATACTAATTATGTGCTTCATTGTATTTTGTTTTTGTTGTTTCCATTACCTATGTGCCATGTATCGGAGCACCCCATTATTGCTCACCTGTGCTGGGCACCTTGGTTCGTGTCTGATATTCCCACAGAAACGCAATTGCTTCCCCTTCCCTGCACATTTACTTGTGTTTAATTTATGTTTAATCTGTTGCAGATAAACATGCTACATTTTATTATTGTGTTTGTGTCTATTCCCAAAGACAACCCAACCTGCACTCGCGCGTCAGCGTAAATATTTACATTTTCTGAATCTTTAGTTTATGTATGACTTTGTATTTGTGCCCCTTTTAAATTGATATGTGAGCGCTTATGCTCAGGACCAGCGGCAGTCACCATATCCCAATTTTTGAGTGCATTTCCCTGGTATTGATATTTGTACCCTCCCTCCCCATTCAACCCATTTTTAGTTTGCGTTTTTGTATTTCGTTTTCATTTAATTTTTTACTTATGTACACTTCACTTTTGGTTATTGACTCATTGTATTGAAAATTTTAATTTTTACTGCATTGACTCATTTACAACTTTTAAGTTGTTCATTTTACTATAATTCGATTTTTTTTCGCAATTTAACATGTTTACATTTTTATTGTACACGCACTATACTTGTTTAATTGTTAATTTTCAATTTGTTTGCTTCACTTGCATCGGATGTTCTCCGACCTTCTAACACGATTCGGCATTGGACTTTGTGTTACTAGCCATGCCCTTACAATTTTACATATTCGCATTTTTGCTCCTACACAGAACAATTTGGATTTATTTACAATTCGCCTTAGTCGTCCCATGATGGTTCACAGGATTGCCTGTGGGACCAGGCAACTTTTGCCGGGGGGTAATGTCACGAAGTGACCGATCCCTCGATCCCTCAGATTTGTCATTGGTGGTCACAGTCAGCCGACCATTGCGTCACCCGCCTCAGAACAAAGAAACTGGGCCGGACGTAGGGAAAACATCACCATATAAGGCAATTTCTTAAGAGCCCGAGAGTAATCTCGGGTAGGCACACAAACATCCGCCGGAACGCGCCACGCCGGCGCCATCCCCTCTCCTGATCCTTGGACGCTAAGAAAAGGGTCGTGCGAGCTAGGCTCGCTCTCTGTACGCCACCAGCCCTACCGGGAGCAGGACGCTCCGGCTTCTGAGCAGCACAGACGGCTACAGCTTGCGTGGAAATCTCCGCCATGGCCTACATCACTCTGGTATGGACGAGGTGTAGGTGCAGCCGTATGAGAACTGCCTAAAGTATTTTTTGGTTGATAAACCTTATGGAAAATTGAAATTCATCATTTGTTCATTTTTCTTCTGTCATTGTAATGTAATTCAAGTTGAGCTTGATCTGAATTGTCAGATCATTATGCAAGTGGTTCATTTTAACATTTCAACTTTCAATTGAAACTTTTAATCCAAGTTAAGTTTAATCTGATTTATCAGATCATTTTACTAGTAGTTTGATTTAATGTTTGGACCTTATGGTTTAATTAATGAGTCAATAAATTATTCTTTTGTTAATATGTTAAGACAATTCTTTTCATTCAATAACTGCATCCCTGTGTAAGACCTTTCTCGATTTCAGGGTTAGGTTGTAACGTTCCTGTGTAACCCCCTCTCACTCCTAGCGAGTAGCCAAGCGAGTAGACCTGAGTTATGTTCTCCTCACGTTGAGCAAGTGATTTGGACTTTCGGAGCAGCCGTTCATGGTCGCCAAATAATTAAGCCCCCTCACGGCAACCATGACACCCTGAAGGGACAAAAACCATAAAATTCATGAACAATTTTTTAATACAATATATTTCAATGGTTTTCTTGTGAAATCCTCATAATAGTTGGCAAACTAAAGCATAAATATTTTGTCAGATAAGATGAATTTTTGCACTGTTTGTTATATTTGTGTGCATGCCATAATCCAGCTACAGTATCACACAGCTAGCCCTTGACAAGTTTGTACATCATTGATTGTGTGACGTCCCTCCTGTGCGAGGCTAATTTCAAGCGTAATTCGCGCAGGAGTTCCTTCACGTTAAATGATTTGAGTGGTCGTAATGGGAGAAGGAGAGGAGGAGAGAAGGGGAAAATAATTACGATTAGATTTCTTAAGGTAATTTACTGGTCATCATGCTATCACCAACTCTACATACTGAGAGAGAGGAGAGAGAGAGAGAGAGAGAGAGAGAGAGAGGGAGAAGGAGGTAGAGAGGAAGTCGAGAGGCGCTTCGTGATGGCGTCAGCTTCTTACCATGTTGCTCATCTCCCCTTGCGAGGCGGCTGCGGCGTCGGAGTTCATGTTGCCCAGGTGCGACAAAGAAGGCGTGGCGGCGAAGCGTGGCGGCAAAGGCGTGGCGGCTCTAGCACACTGCTTGACCACTCGCACTTGCAAGACTGCCCTGTCGTCTCGTGGGGCCCGTATTTATACAGAAATCGTCATTTTTGAAAGTTTGTTTGTGAGAGGCGGGTCCAGGTTCTGGTCAACATGTTTGCGCTCTTCCATTCCGTAATTGCTACGGTTTTCCGGCTGCGGGTACGGCCATGCTTGAAACTTTATTCTTGTAATTTTTAATATTTAATAATCTGATATGGTTCATTACATGGCTCCCTTATTTTCCAGAAAAACGTTGCCACTTGGCGGCGTTTTTCGATGTGGAGGTGGTCGGTGGTCGATGCTGGTGTTGATGGTCGTCTGCTTGGGGTGATGTGGTTGGATGTTGATGTTGTTGGTCGAGGTGATATTCTTGTAGGTTGTAGGCGAGTCCTCTCGACAAGAGTGGGTGGGGTGGGGGTAAGGGTGTATTTATAGGGAGTACCTTTGCAATGGAAAATTGGTTAAGTACTGACATGGTAATAAAAGTACATAAAAGCATTGGCAAAATTAAATGTTTGATACACACTATAAAAGGAATTAAAATGTTGATATGTGAAACATGAGGGTTGAAAATAATAAAATGTTTGGTATATGATAGAATTAAAGGTATTTGAAATGGTGGTATTATAGTACATAAGGAAAATAGTTTTTTTTTTTTTTTTTTTTTTTTTTGAAGAAGGGGGTTCATAGGGTGGAGGAAATTTAGTGGGTGGTGGATTCTCAGATGTTTTATATGTGATACGGAGCGTTCCTAAATGTGATCAGTATTTAGGGACGTTTCGTGAGTTATATACAGGTTGGAGTGTTCTTAAATGTGATCAGTATTTAAGAGCATTTCCATTTGCTATAGAGGCTATGTACATGAGAGAATCTGAGACTATCTGGTGGGGGGGGGTAGATGTGTGGATTAGAGGTGCATATTAAGGGAAGGGGGAGGGTGGGAAGAATATTAACGTAAGAAGAGAGAGGAAAATATCAATTGAGAAGAGAAAGAGAAACATATCATTTAAGGAGGGAAAAAGTATATGCAGAGCTGTCCATCATGAATGTGAGTAGGTTGTTTAAGGAAAGAAATTTGAAAAATAAAAAGAATATTGATTTAAGGTTCCTACATATTCATGGTGGGTAGCTGACTGCATTAAAGAGACTATTATATCTTATTGAATAAAATTATTAGATCGTAGTGTATTGTCTTTGGTTGTTTTTTTTCCTTCTTGTTCTTGTTCTTCTTCTTTGCTGAAGTCTACTTGTTCTTCTTCTTTGCTGAAGTCTCCTTTCGTTTGCACTAATACTGAACACTTATGTTATAAATTAGTCACGTGTATTGTGATTTGTGGAGCGTTGTCACTTTTAATCACTGGTTCACTAATTGCTCACTTAGGGAGTTTGTTTGATTTAGGATTCACTTGCACTGTGATGGACTTAGTCTTTTTTTTTTTTGTAGAGGAGATTGTATTGAAGAGAGTTTTTGTTGTTGTTGTTGTTAGAGCTGTTGGTGAGGTTATACCAGTCCGTTGTTGTGGCTTTTAGAGATGCGGTCCAGGCGTGGGTACAGCATCCTGGAGGGCTGGTTGACGGTGGTGCGAGCTGGAGCTGCATGTCGTCCTTGTTGAGGTGGTGCCGATGGTGCTGGTGGTGCCGATCTCGATGGGGTGAAGGGTTCTTGAAGGGAGTGTTCAAGAGGTTGTTGTGAAGGTAGTGTTGAGAACTGTATAGAGGGGTTGAAGTTTGGATTGTTTTTGGAGAATAGTTTAGATGTAGGGGAATTTGTGGAAATGATTGCGGGTGAGTTTGTATAGGGGGTAGATGGAAGCAGCAAGTAAAGCGGTGACAATTAGATGGAGGTATTGGTGATTGTCTGGGGCAATGAAGTAATTTGGTTGTTCTAATGATTTTGCCTTTTCGTCGATAGCGTTTAGCTCATTTTTGAGATTGTTGAGTTGAAATTGAGGTTTGTAATCCTGGTTGTCTAGGAAATTAGAAATGCGGGTGAAGTTGATGTCAGGAAGGGAAGAGAAGTTTAGTAGGTTGGTGATGGGGGGTATGTGGAAGCGTGAAGGCGCATCATGGACACTTAAGAGTCTGTTGGAGTGGGGATTCAATGTGATAGAGCGACGGGAAGCCCAGCAGGTCATGGGGATTTGTAGTTGGCCTGTACCGTCGATTAAGAAGTGTGATATAGAGGTGGAGTTAGTGGAGAAACGTGAATTAGGGCAGTGTAGGGTGAATTCTAGAGGGGAGGGGGTGCTGTATAACCAGAGGTTGGAGTTTCTGGCACAAAAGAAGGTGGGAGGCGGTTTGTTGATAACTTTTGTTTGGCATAGTCGTTTAGCGTCATCGGTATGGCCGGTGAAAAGGGCATATAAACATGATGAAGAAGGGGGGTTAGAAGTGTGTTTACGAGGGGGGCATGCTTTGAAGTAGTCATTTGAGCAGTCTATCATGTCTTCTAATTGTAATTCCATAAAGGCTGATTTATCTTCAGTTATAGCCAAATAGGGGTGAGATGGAATGATTGACATTGATAGAGAAGCTATTATGTAGAGTTACAGGGAGGGGTACTGCACGATATAAATGAAAGAATCGATTTGGTGCACGGAGTGGAATTTCAATGTAGAGGTGAAGGAAATCAGAGTCTATTGCCGGCAGTAACTTTGGAGATGTCGTAGTAAATAAATAGAAATTCTTTTTGAAGTGGCGTTGGTAAGTGGAGATGACCAGGGAGGTTTAGTTCAATTTGGAGAAGAGAAGAGAATAGTTGTTGTGGGGCTAGGAAGTAAGGGGAAAGGCGTCGTTGTTGTAATAATGTCCATGCAGTTTGAAATTGGTTAATGTTAATTCCTATTTCTTGGGTGATAAGTTCTAAGGTCCTGTTGTTGGAAGTGATTGTGTTTATTGTGAGTAGTTCTCGTATCATGTCGTCGGATGAGTTGACGTAATTTCTGAAGGAAAGTGTGAGGCTTCTGTGAGCTGTTGCTAGTTTTTCGATTAATTTGCCATTTGTGTCTGTGTTATAGAGAGTTTGGTTGAGGACTGTGGCTTGTTCACGAATTAAGTGAATTGTTTGGTTGCCGTTTTGTCTAAGTGAAGAAATGATGTTATTTAATTTGGAGAGGTCGGAAGCGTCTGGAGTGCCGAATAGCCATTTCAGTGCAGTTCCACCGATGTTGATAAGTCCACGTTTTGTAATAGTGTGTGTCTGTTCTGTTTTAGATGGTTGAATACATGATTTGATATCAGTATCGTTTTTGAATTGTGTCAAGTCAGAATTAATTCTGGAGATTTCATTCTGATAGCGGTAGATGGAGTTGCGTCTAAGTGTGTGGATGGGATTTTTCTGTGAGGAGTTTGGAGTAGGTGAGTATTTGTGGATTTCTTGTTGGAGTGTAAGAAGAGAATTTAGGGCGTTGTCAATGGGTTTGTCGAATGTGCTGAGTCGAAGTAGTTGTGCAATTGTCCATTTGTCTCCTGTTAATAGTAAGGTTCCTTCATGAGCGAAGGCGAGGCCTTGGTCATATGGAATGTTAGAAATTTGAATTTGGGAAAGAGAGGGATAGACCAGTAAGAGAAGGTAGAGGAATTTAATCTGAAATGAGAAGATGAATTAATTTTTATGTTTTCTATATTCGATTGGTCTTTGTATAATCCAAGGAACATTTTTGACATTGCTATTTTGACGAGTTGAACGGGTGGGGCGGGTGTTTTGGTTGTTGTTAAGTGGTTGTTGGGTGTTAATTGGGGGGAGGGGGAGGGTGTGTAGGTGTAGTGTTTTGGGATGGAGTTTGTGGAGGGGGAGTGGGAGTTGGCGTTGTTTGAGTTTGAGGAGTGGGGACAGGTTTCAGTCGATTTGCATGTACAATTTGTTCTTTGGATCCATTGGGGGTTTTGATAATGAAGTTTACGGGGCTTAATTTTTGTACTACAATGTATGGGCCTTTCCAAGGTTTTGCGAGCTTTCGTGCTAGTCCCTTTTTGATAGCTGGAGTATGGAGGTATACGTAATCTCCTGGTTTTCAGGTAACTGGTGTAGTCTTTCTGTCATAGTATTTCTTTCTGGTTTCTGCAGCTTTTTGGTTTAGTTTAGTGACTTCATCATAGGCTATGCGTAGTCGTTCTCGAGTGGCTTCCGAGTAATTTTCATCTAAATTATAGCAAGGTCGTTTGGGAGCAAGAATGGTCTCGAAGGGTAATGTCATATGTCGTCCTTTGTCAAGAAAGAATGGGGAGTGTCCTGTCGAGAAGTGTGGGGTCGGATCTATAGGCAGTTAAGATGTGGGGAATGATTAAATCCCAGTTTCTCATGTCTCTGTTTAGATAATGGGAAATCATGGTCTTGAAAGAGAAATGAAAACGTTCTAAGGAGCCATTTGATTGAGGGTGATAGGCTGTGCAGAAGAGACGTTTGATTTGTAGTAAATTGCAAATGTTTTTAAATAGCTCTGAAAGGAAGTTTCTGCCTTGGTCCGTGAGTAATTTTTCAGGAGTGCCATGGGATGGTAGTATGTAAGTGACAAAAGCTTGGGCGACAGTTAGTGCTGAGTCGTCAGGTAGAGGGATGGCTTCAACGTATCTTGTAAAGAGGTCTTCGAAGGTAAGAACGTATTTGTTGCCATTGTCGGATTTGGGCAGGGGGCCCACAATGTCAAGTGCGACAAGTTGTCCAGGGGCTGTCGGGTGAGTAAACATTTGTAATGGAGCGGATCTTTGGTTTGGTGATTTACGTGCGAGGCAGGAGGGGCATTTGCTACAGTAGTCAATTACTTGTCTTTTGATGCTAGGCCAAATAAATTTTACGGTGATTCTGTGAAGAGTTTTTGAAATGCCTTGATGTCCTGAGAAAGGTGCGTCAGTGGTATGCAGAGATGATAGAACGGTGCATTGAAAATGGTGCAACAAGTCTGTCAGGTCGATTTGGTCTGAGAATGCGTTCGAAGAGAATTCCGTCCGCGTCAAGATAGTAATTAGGGAAATCTGGGTGTTTGGAGTTGTTTTCAATGATTTGTATGATTTTGGCTAAGTTAGGGTCATTTCTTTGTTCGATTCGAATTTGTGGTCTGTCGAAGATGGGTTCAGTAATGATTGAAATTTGTGGTGGGAGACGTGAAAGAGCATCAGCGTTGGAAATTGTCTTGCCAGATTTATGAATAATTTCGAAGTCGTATTCAGAAAGAGTAAGTGCCCATCGAGATAGTTTCGAACTTGAGTCTTTCATTGTGAATAGCCATTTGAGAGGCTTGTGATCTGTAACTAAGGTGAAGTGACGACCATCGAGGTAGACTTTGAAGTGTTTTACAGCCCACAAAATTGCAAGGCATTCACGTTCTGTGGCACTTCGATTTTGCTCTTGTTTTGATAATTGTCTGCTAGCAAAAGCGATAGGTCTGTCAATTCCTCCAAAATTTTGTGATAAGACTGCGCCTATAGCATGATTTGAGGCGTCAGTGGTGAGAGTAAATGGAATTTGAAAATTTGGGTAAGCCAAAATGGGTTCTGTAGTGAGGGCATTACGTAATGATTCAAAAGCTTTTTGAGTTTCCGGGGTCCAAATGAAAGGGGAATCGAGCCGAGTGAGAGCATTTAATGGTGCTGCAATGTGCGCATAATTTGGAATAAACCGTCTGTAAAATTGTACCAGTCCAAGAAATCTTTTGATGTCGGTGGCATTTTCTGGTTTTGGCCAATTTTGAATTACTGAAATTTTTGAGGGGTCCGGTTTGACGCCATTTGTAGATATAATGTGACCGAGAAAATGAGTTTCCTGTTTAGCAATTTGGCATTTAGTAGGTTTGAGTTTGATATTAGCAGAGCGAAATCTGTCAAGAATTTCCGATAGTGTGTCTAAGTGAGGTTGCAATCCACCTTTTGAGTGGACAATGATATCGTCAACATAAATAAGGCATTTTTCATTGGTCAGTCCTGAAAGTACGGCGTACATAAGTCTTGTCCACGTGGCTGGGGAGTTCGCAAGTCCTTGTGGCATAACGTTAAAGTGGTATTTTCCTGTCAGTGTCGAAAATGCAGTTTTTTCTTTGTCCGGTTCGTGCATAGGGATATGAAAGAATCCGCTAGCGACGTCCAGAACTGAAAAGAGAGATGATTCGCCTAATTGGTCAATAATGTCATGAATGTTAGGAAGAGGGAGGATGTCTCGTTTAGTTATTAAATTTAAAGCTCGGTAATCTACGCATAATCTGTATTCTGGTTTGTCAGAAGGGGAGTTGTGTTTCTCAATTAAGATGATTGGCGCATTCCATGGCGAAGTAGATTCTTCAATTGAGCCGTCGTCGAGTAAACCTTGTATAATTTTATTCATGGCGGGTCTTTGAGAATGGGGGACGCGATAAGGAGCTTTGAAGATTGGAGGTGCGTTACCCGTGTCAATGGTGTGTTTAATTAAATGTGTTCGTCCTATTTTATCTCCGTCCAAGAGAAAAACGTCGCGGTATTTTGCAAGAGTATCAAGGATTTTTAATTTTTCATCCTGTGGCATGTGAGAGAGGTCAAAGTAGTCATTAAATGTTTTCAGATTTTGTTGGGTGCTTGTTTGGGGAAAATCAGAGTGGGGGTAAGTATTATTTGATGCTAGACCTGTAATCGAGTGTCCATTATCTTCGCGAATGTGATTGTCAAGTGAGAGTTTCCATTTTCTTTGCTAATTTGAAAAATATCCGCGTGTGGATTGTCATAGACATTGCCTTTTTTGTTATAAATCGTGCAATTTGATTGTTAGTATTAGTTTCATTGTTAATATAGTTATTATTGTTTTCTTTGTTGTTTTCATTATTATTATTATTGGTTCCTTTATTTGTATTTGTTCTATTATTATCATTCTTATTATTATTGTTAGTTTGACTAAAGTTAGTATCTAATTTCTTCCCTTTGGAAGATTTGATTTCATCATTAATAATCGTCGTGTCTGAGCACGGATAATTGAATGAGTCATCAAGTGAGGTGATTTGAGCCGGGATGCACTGTGCTAAGACAGTGTTACGTGGCACGGTGATAGGTGCAGAAGTTACGTTAATTAAACGAATAGGGATTTTCGTTTTATCAACGATTTTGACTAACGTGGTTGCGCATAAAAGTCCATGGAGAAACAAGTTTTGGGGTTCTAGAACTGCATAAAGGGCGGGGATGTCATCAATGTAGGTGTTGCAAAAGTATTCGCTTCGGGGGGGTGCAGTGATAGTTTCGTGAAGTCGAGCAAAGGGGAAGGAGGAAGTATTATTGCTTGGTTGCGTCGGTGGTCTGGCTGGGAGAGCGGGAGGTGGCGCCGGGGTGGCGTCAGAGGGAAGGGGTGCTGGGGGCGGTGTTCGAGTAGGCAGCTGAGACAGGTGGCGCCGGACGGTCGGTGGGGAGAGGTGGCGCCGGGTTGGCGTCGTTGGAGAGAGTGCGTCTACGGGTAGGTGAAGGTGTGGAGCGCGTGGTGTGTGAGGTAAGAGGAGGAAGGGGCGCCGCGAGCGGAGGGGCTGTAGGTGGCGCCGGGCCGGCTGCGTTGAGCAGAGAGCGTCTGAGTGCAGGTGAAGGGGTGGGGCGGGGGTCGTCAGCAGGGAAGTGAAAGTCGTCTGTTGTTGGTTCGGCACGCGTTTCGCCAAGCGTATGCTCATGAAGTAGCGTAGGTTCGCTTAGAGGCAAGATCGCGGTGCCGATGTGAAACGTAGCGTTTCTGCAGTTTAAAATTGCGCGTTTATCTAATAGGAAGTCCATGCCAATTATCCCATTAGCTGATATGTGTGGGAGTCGCTCACAAATAATGAAATTGTGAGCAGTAGAAAAAGAAGCGAAAGGAAAATTAATGATTGCTGTAATAGAGCCAAATGTATTAAGGTTATGGCCTGTTATAGATTGTAAGTTAGAGTGCTGAGAGTTTTGAAGCTTAATTGATATAGGGAGCGATTGTTTGAATATAATAGATTTTTGGGCTCCACTGTCTATTAGAAAAGTCATGTCGTCATTAAAAAGTTGGGCGTGGATGGATGGGATAGGAATTAATTTGTCCTGAATGAATTTGGTTTGTGGCCCTTGGAATTGTTGAATTGGTGACCTCCCGGCCGGGCCGCTGACGAGAGGTTGGTGGTGTTTGGGTAATAGGGAAGAGTGGAGGGAGGTGCGGGGAGCGGTAGAATAGCATTGGAAAATTGCATGGGTTGTCGATAGTTACGAGAAGCAGCGAGAGATCTGCACTCTTGTGCGGAATGGTTTGGTTTAAAGCAAAAATTGCAAGTAATAGGGTTTCGGGATTTTTGCGCATGCCAGCAATGTTCAGTTGAATGATTGAACCTTCCGCAATGTGGGCAAGGAGGTTTTTGAGTGTTTTTCCTTCTGCAATTTTGAGAGGAGTGGTTGGTTAGACCGCAATGTGCACAAGTTAATTTATTAATGGGAGGGGTGGGGGAGTGAGTACAGTGGGGGCAGTTCATGGCGGGGTGTCCTGGTTGTGCGCAGAAGGAGCAGATAATTGGATTGAGAGCTTTTTGCTGAACATTATTTGCGGAGGGCGCGGTGGATAAATTGTGAATGCTATTGGTGATCGACTCTAATATTTTGTCGATGTTTGATACAGAGGAAGTTTTAGAATAATTTTGTAAATGTATGTTTTCAGCGATTTTTGCCGCATCGTAACATGATTTAGGATTTGCTTCTTTAACAGCACTAGTCAAGTGAGAGGGAAGTCCATATAAGAATTGTTTAGTTAAAAGGTTGTCGTCGATAGGAATGGAAGGGGAGGCCTCGCTGTAGTTGTTTGCAGATTCATATAAGCGGAGGCAGAATTGTTTAGGAGTTTCAGTTGGGAGCATAGTGCAGGTGAAGAAATTTCGGCCGGCATCGGACAGGTCGGATGCGGAGGTGAAAAGTTCTCGGAGAGCTTTTTGGAAATCCTGCCAGTTTGTGATATTTTTGAAATTTGGAGCGAGAGTAACCAAGTGTTCGGTCGTGCCTTCGAGATGGGCACGGGCGAAAACGAGGCGTTCGGGGTCCTCCCATCCGGCAATTTCGGACATTTGATTGACTGTATTGATGAAGACATTGATGTCTTGATTAGGATTTCCAGAAAACTTCCTAATGTAGTTGTGATACGCAATGCGTTTGTCATCAAGGATAATAGTCGTGCCGTGGAAGTCGGAGGGAGGGGGGTGGGGGAGGAGGGAGCTTGCATGCTGAAGGGAACGTTGTCCTGGTGAAGGGAACGTTGTTCGGCGGTATTCTGGCCCTGAATAAGGAAAAAGAGACTTATATTTATAACAAAGTGAGCCTGACTGATAGATGATTTTTTGTTTTTTATAAGGTGTTGGTTCAAATAATGCTAATTAATATTAATAGGGAAGGAGTGGGGTATGAGGGTGAGAGAAAAAAATAGTTTTTTGTTTGGAAAGGTTTAAATGAAATTTATTATTTTAATCAATTTCTAAATTAACAATGAAAAATCCTGATTTTTCAGGTTGGCGTATAATGCGCCACTTGCAGACTTGTGCAATTTGTCGGCCTCGGTTATAGAAGCGCAGGTGGAACACGGAGGGTGTCCTGGCCTCTATGATTTTCTCCGTAATGGCCCCGTTGTCCTGGAGAATTTTGATGTGGAATTGCGAGGGCAATCCTCGGGGTCCTGGGGTGAAGTTATAAAGGGAGAGGAGGCCGTCCTCGTCGAAATCGAGCCGGATTGGTGGCCAGCAATGTTGGCGAGCTAGCTCTACCGACTCGGGTGATTGCCTCAGTATCGGGGTGTTGCTAAAAAAATTTTTTGAATTAATTTTTAAAAGTTGAAAATTTTGAGATGCTAGATTGCGAAAGAGCTACGAGAACTACTAAGTTTGTAAAGGAAATATTACTATGAGAACTATTGAGAGAGTGGAAGTTTACGAAGGAATATCGAAAATTAGAGAAAATTGTGAGAGTTCTACGAGAACTACTGGAAGTTTGGAAAATACGAAGAATTGTGGTGGGGTAGAAATATATGAGAATGTCGAGAGCGTGCAGAAGAATGGCGAAAGCTGCTGAAAATGTGAGGAAAGCGCAGGTACAACGAGAACTACTGAAAGTTAAGAGGAAAATGAAAGTCTACGAGAGCTACGTAAGATTGAAAGGGAAAGGGAAAATTCTTAAGGAAGAGGAAGTAGTGAGCGGAGGGTGCGTAACTACCTGAGGGAGGGCGGGCGGGGGACTGAGAAGAAGAGAGGGAAAATGGACCACTCAGGAAAACACGCAATTGTTTAAGGCAATGTAGGCGTGAGGTCCGAAAATGGAGAAATAAATCTCACAAAACCGCTGCCACCAGATGTGACGTCCCTCCTGTGCGAGGCTAATTTCAAGCGTAATTCGCGCAGGAGTTCCTTCACGTTAAATGATTTGAGTGGTCGTAATGGGAGAAGGAGAGGAGGAGAGAAGGGGAAAATAATTACGATTAGATTTCTTAAGGTAATTTACTGGTCATCATGCTATCACCAACTCTACATACTGAGAGAGGGAGAGAGAGAGAGAGAGAGAGAGAGAGAGAGGGAGAGGAGGTAGAGAGGAAGTCGAGAGGCGCTTCGTGATGGCGTCAGCTTCTTACCATGTTGCTCATCTCCCCTTGCGAGGCGGCTGCGGCGTCGGAGTTCATGTTGCCCAGGTGCGACAAAGAAGGCGTGGCGACGTAGCGTGGCGGCGAAGCGTGGCGGCAAAGGCGTGGCGGCTCTAGCACACTGCTTGACCACTCGCACTTGCAAGACTGCCCTGTCGTCTCGTGGGGCCCGTATTTATACAGAAATCGTCATTTTTTAAAGTTTGTTTGTGAGAGGCGGGTCCAGGTTCTGGTCAACATGTTTGCGCTCTTCCTTCCGTAATTGCTACGGTTTTCCGGCTGCGGGATCGGCCATGCTTGAAACTTTATTCTTGTAATTTTTAATATTTAATAATCTGATATGGTTCATTACAATTGATTGATTGAATAGGGTTTAGAGGGAGCTTCGACTGCTGTGGTCATTTGCGCCCATGCTAGATATTTGGAGAAAAGAATATTCAGTGTTGCATATGTAACTTACTCACTGTTTAAAAGCATGTACATTGGCTAAAAAGAAGGCTCGAATTCTGCTTCAAGCATACATGTAGAAATGGCAGAAGGAAAATAGAAAAAGGGCGCGTAAAATTTATCTTAAAACGTAAAATTGGCTGTAAAGGGGCCAAAAAACAACATAAAACATTGTTATCATTCAAATAAAATTATATATTCTGCTGTTTCTCAAAAAACAAAAACGTTTTGCGAGCGCAGAATCGTCATCCCCGAGCACCACTTGTAGCGAGTTGCCCAGGTCACGTCTTCGTCGACTGCCAACAAATTTCCTACAGTACAACAGGACGTGTTCCACGGAAAGAACAGTCTTGGACGAGTCACAGATGGGAGGAGTTTCATTTCGAAGAATGAAACCGTGAGAAAAATGGCAGTGTCCGATACGAAAACGAGTTAAAATGACTTCCTCGCCCCTAGAGGACCGTGATGAGGAGCGCCAGGGATACACAGAATTCTTTATCGCACTTAGTTTGAAAGTGCTATTGTGCCACTCTGTTTGCCACGCTGTAAGCACGGATCGTTTCAAGAAAGCCTGAACATCGGACAATGGCACAGAAGGGATGTCGATACGAGTTTTACGAGTCGCTGATTTCGCCGCCTCGTCGGCCAGTTCGTTCCCTCTGATACTCACAGTGGCCAGGGACTCAACTAAGTACCAGATCATAGCGGCGGGACAGAAGACGATGAATCAGGCTTTGAACGGATAACGTCAGGTAGTCTGACGAAGGACGGGAGACAGCTTGAAGAGAGCTGAGAGAATCAGAACATAAATACTCGCCGCAACGTCGCTGATTCAATGTATTTTAGGGCCTCAAAAATTGCATACATTTCGGCAGTGTATATACTGCACTTGGAGTGAAGCCGAAATGATTCGGTGGCTCTGATGCAGTAAAAACCACATGCCACCGCGTCGCTGCACGATGAACCATCCGTGTATAAGAATAAATGATCCGAATAGGATTCTCTCATATCCAGAAACTGCTTCTGGTAAACCAGAGGACTAGTAGTTTGTTTGGGCAGATTGGGAAGTCTAAAGTCAATACTGGGAAGGAGGAGTTTCCAAGGGGGAATCCGGTCACTTGTGGGTTTCACAGGGGTGGGAAGTTCGACATTTAATTCCCGGAGAAGATTTCGTAATCTAATACCTGGGGGATGGGGTAACGATGTTCGAAGAATGTTACGAGGACTCATACTTTGGGTGGATGATTATACGACGACAAGGGTGGTCAACCAGTCCCGACACTTTAGCCCAATAAGAGGCTAATAAAATATCTCGCCTTCAGCTCAGAGATGGTTCTCCAGCTTCGGCCAAGAGGCATTCGATGCGACTCGTGCGGTAGGCGCCTGTAATACTCCTTATTCCGGCGTTATTAGATTAGATTAGATTTATTTAAACTGCAATTGGGCATAAGCCGGTGGCAGCTAATTACAAAAACATAAATATACACAGCCTTTCTGTAATATAGAACTCCAAAACCACTAATAATAATAATAATAATAACAACAACAACAACAATAAGAAGAAGCAAATTATATACTAATTGTAGTAATAATAATGGTAAAATAATGATAATGATATAAAAACTGACTGATTCATAAAACATTAAATTATATTAAGAGAGAAAACACACACACACACACACACACTGCATTAGTATTACACTGCACTTCACTTCACTAAGACCAGAAAACATTTCCTTCTTTATTTCTCTGCTATACACTGCACTACACCTCACTTCACAATAGAACACTTATGCATCGCTATATAACCCACTATTCTCCCTCATTTAATTAATAATACCCTAAATTAATTTCCTAAACTGTTGAACACTTGAGGAAAGGGTTCAAAGGTTTTTGCAGGCAATCTATTCCATTCCGTAATCGTTCGATTTGTAAAAGAAAATTTCCCGACATCCGTTCTCTGCTGTCTTAAATTTATTTTGTGCCTGTGATCCACTCTACTGATGTATGTAGGAATACATAGCCGCCGATTAATTTCTTTCCAAGCTGGATGACCATTATAAGCTTTATACTAAGGCGCAGAGTCTTGCTACTGATCGCCTGTTTTTGAGTGAATCCCACCCTGCCGTTTTCTTGTCCCTGAAAGTAAATTTAGCTGCCCTATGCTGAATCCTTTCCAAGTGTTTACACTGCATAATCTTGTGCGGATCCCAACAAATTGTTCCATATTCCATTATTGGACGAACAAGAGATAAATAAGCAATTTCCCTCGCGTTTGCCGTACTCTTTTTAGGATGCGCATTACAAAGTGAAGAGATCGCCAGGCTTTCCCTACAACAAAATCTACGTGTTTTTTCCAACTTAATTTACTATCGAAATGAATTCCTAGGTACTTGCACGAGGAAACTCTCGGAATAATGTCATTATTTAAACGGTAATGTGTTTCACTGTAATTATGACCCCTGCCAAAAGTGATGGATTTACTTTTAGAGCTATTTATGGACATTCCGTTATTTTCCGCCCAGTAATGTAACGCATCAAGATCCTTTTGCAGTATTTCTTCATCTCTTTTCGAGTTAATACTACGATATATTATGCAATCGTCTGCAAATAGCCGAACATTTGAGGTTAATTGCGCCGGCAGATCATTGACGAAAGCTAGAAATAGAAGAGGTCCAATGACACTCCCCTGCGGTATTCCTGACGTAACGCTTGCCCCGGAAGATAACTCTTGTCCCAATTCGGACTTTCTGTTTTCTATCTCGCAGAAACTCGCTAATCCACGCCACCACCCTGGGATCTATGCCTGAATTCATTAATTTCTGTACAAGCCGATCCGTGTGGAACGACATCAAATGCTTTAGCAAAATCTATAACTACTGCATCTACTCTCCCGCCCGCGTCAATTTCATCTGCTAGATCCTGAAATAGCGTGACTACCCGACTTTCGCATGAATAACCACTCCTGAACCCGTGTTGCCCATCGTAGAGCCATTTTTTATTTCCCATTCTTTCTTAATGTAACTCCCAACTAGATGCTCCATAAGCTTGCACACCACTGACGTAAGACTTACCGGCCTATAATTGCATAATTTAGTTTTGTCACCACTTTTAAAAATTGGTACGACAAAGGCTAATTTCCAATCTTCCGGTACTTTTGAATTATTCAAAGACACGTGAAAAATTCTAATTAGGTACGGTAATATTGCCTTTCCTGCCAGTTTAATTAAATCCGTAGAAATGTCGTCTGGACCCCTTGACTTACCATTTTTCATTGACTTTACTTTATTCCATAGAACGTTTACTTCAATATTAAACTGATTCGCAACCGAAGGCCCTTGAATAAATGGATGGTCCGTACTATTTTTGAAAACCGAACTAAAATACTTATTAAATGCATCCGCTTTTGCCCGATTGTCAGTAATTAGCGTGTTTCCATTTTCGCGAATAACTGGGATATCCTCTTATTTCCTTTCCTTCTACAAACATATTTATAAAAGCCTGTCCAGTTATTTCCCTTCCCACCTAGAATATTCTTTAAATATGCCTCCTGAGCAATTTTCTTTTCGCGCTCCAATTCTTTTGAATGATTTCGAAAAATATTCATATGCTCGCTACTACGCTTTCTGTTCTTAAATGCCTTTCTCGTTATCCTCTTCATTCTCCTAATTTTTGCATTGTAGTATTCTGGATCCGGATTATTTTTTAGAATTTTGCACGGAACAAACTTTTGCAAAGCTTCGTATATAATATCTTTAAACACGCCCCATATTTCTTCCATACCGCCATCTGTTCTTAGAAAGCGGTCATATTGTTCCCTAAAGAAGCCTTGAAGCCCGCTTACATTTGCTTTCTTGTATTGCCGTACTTTCGTTCCTATTGTAATGCCTTTCCTTGAAATATTTCCGTCTAAGCCAAGAAGAACCGCTTTGTGGTCACTAATACCCTCAACAACTTCACAAGATATGAAAAGTTCTTTCGGCCTAATTAGGTAGACATCCAAAATCGCATCCTGTCGCGTCCCGGTCCGAACTACCTGGATAAAACCCCCTTCCCAGACCAGCCCGTTTACTAAATTTTGGACTTTCCCTTCGCTAACGGTTCCCTCCCAGTTTACGCTCGGAATATTTAAGTCGCCTCCAATAACAATAGCATGGCCATTTTCGTTTCCCGTTCTCTGAATGATGTTATCTAAAATGTCATATCCATCGCTCGGAGGCCTATAGCATGCAATAATTTCTAAAACAGTTCCTGACGTAATAATTTCTATTCCCATCATTTCAAACTCTCTACTGACCCACTCTAATCTAATATTAATGTCCTCTTTGACGCAAATAAAGACTCCGCCCCTCTACTATTTCTATCCCTCCTAAGGATCTTGTAATGGGAATGAAAAATTTCAGAGGACCCGATTTCCTCAGTTAGCCACGACTCAGTCCCTATCACTATGTCGGGATCGCAGGCATCAACTAGATTCCAAAACTCTATTTCTTTATTGATTATACTACGACAGTTCACCTGCAACAACCTAAGGAACCCCTTCCTCACCTGAAAGTGTTCTTGAAAGGGCGCGTCCCTCGAAGTCGCTGCCTCTGTCGTCGCCTCCGCCGCCGTCGTCTCCGCCCTCGTCTCCGTCGCCGTCGTCATCGTCGTCACCGCCGCCGCCGCCGCCGTCGCCGCCGCCATCGCCGTCGCCTTCGCCGTCGCCGTCGCGGCCGCGGCCGCCGTCTCCGCCGTCGTCGCCGCCGCCGTCGCCGCCGCCGTCGCCGCCGCCGCCGCCGACACCGCAGTCGCCGCCGTCGCCGTCACAGCCGCCGCCGTCGCCAGCTGTCACCGCCGCCGTGTCCGCCGCCTCCGTCGTCTCCTCCGTCCCCGCCTTCTCCACCGTCACACACGTCTCCGCAGAAGCTACCGTTACCGGAGTGAAACCAACAGCCCCCGCTCCTATCGCCGCTGCCGGTAGATTTAATTTGGCCGCGGAACGCGAGACCGGCGGTCGCTCACAGCGTCAACGGGCGACGGGAGGGCGTGTGCAGAATTCAGCTACTCTAGTATAGAGGCCACTGAGCTCCGCAACGCCCCTCCGGTTGAGGTGGACGCCGTCTCGACCTAGTGAGCTCTCTGAGATCCACCCGTTTGGATCCACAAACATGAATCCGAGAGCTTTTGCCACAAAGTCCATGTCCCGATTTATCCTCGCCACCTTACGGGACCAAACATCCCGGCGGCGAATGACGCCACTAAGCACTATACGCGAGGATGGAAAGCGCGTTTTGGCTGCTACCCCAAGTTCGTAGATGTCGCCCATGAGGTGATCAAATGAGCGACATGTCCGTAAATTATTGGAGCCTCCGTGAATGATAAGTTTCCGGGGCTTCCACGTCACTAGCTTCAATTTGCGATTTCAGCTGTTCCACGCGGATTCCCGGAAAGCATTTAACTTGTAGGTTTGCGTGACCTACGTGACGCACAATAGAGTCACCGAACACAACACATTTTTTAGAATTTTTCGTTGCCGCTGAATCCTTCACAACCGATGCAAATGTGGTTGATGCCGTCACCGCCGTGGACACCACGTTTGGGGAACTCGCCGCCGGAGTTGGCGACGTCACCTCTACTGGCAGAACCGCTGTGGCCGGCTGAGCCACCAACGTCACTGCCTCCTCCGTCGCAGTAGCTGCTATCGCCTCCACCTCCGTTACTCTTGCTGCTGCCTTCAAAACTTGCAGCTCCTGTTGAGTCGCTGCAAGCTTAGCAGTAACCTGCAAGAACTCCTGTCGGAGGCGCGACAGTTCACCTCGCAGACCGCCGTTGCAACACTCGACGCACCTCCATGAAACATCCACTGGTGCGCCACGTCGCGTAGATACCGGGCCAGGATTTATCTCCACGCCACCAATTACTAACATCACTGCTATAACTAGCAGTGCAAAGGCGTCCAGAGAGGGAGCAGGAACGCTACCCTTTCTCAGCACGCACGCCACGCGGGCGGCCCAGCCGCCGATGCGGGCCCGGTACGTTTCCACGTCGCAGCCCATTATCCCTTTACCTGCGCGAGAGCGATCCCCAAGGCACGTCCGCTCGCTACAACGTCCAGGCACAGACTGAATGGTATTTAATGGCGGGAGGGTTGATGGTGACGCTGACCGATATACAATACATCCATAATCCAAAACAGAGCGGATGAGGGTTCTATACAAACGCAAGAGACACACACGGTCTGCTCCCCAAGAGCTGCCTGTAAGGGTGCGGAGGAGGTTCAGAGGTAAGACACATCAGCTTTTCAGTTTACGTATATGATTTCGCCAAGTTATGCTCTTATCGAAAGTAAGCCCAAGGAAAGTTGCAGAGTCCACAAAAGGTAGAAGATGGTTTCCAAGAAAAAGATCGGGGTGGTTATGGAGATTATGAATCCTACAGAAGTGCATTCAGTTAGTTTTTGATGCAGAGAATTTGAAACCTGTCGCATCACTCCATTCCTGCAATTGTTGACAAGTTGTAATTGTATCTCTATCACTTGAATACTCTTGGAAGAGCAGAAAATGGCAAAGTCGTCAACGAAGAGCGATGCTTTCACCGGTTCTCGGATTATCGACGCTATACTATTGATAGCGATGGCAAACAGAGTGACACTCAGAATTGAGCCCTGAGGGACTCCGTTTTCTAAATGGTGGCTGGCGAATACCCTGTCACCAAGGCGAACGCGGGAGTATCTTGAAGAAAGAAAGGCTACTAAATAAGGGGGGAACCGGCCCTAAGTCCCCAAGAATGGATGGTGCGAAGAATGCCGTACCTCCAGGTAGTATCATATGCTTTCTCTATATCGAAGAAAATTGCTACCAGGTGTTGACGTAGCACGAAAGCAGTGGCGATCTGTGTGGTAAGGGTGACAAGGTGGTCCATGGTTGACCTGTTCTTCCTGAAACCACATTAGATGGGTGCAAGTAGGTTTCTCTGTTCCAGGTGCCAGACCAAACGCGTGTTCACCATTCGCTCCAGAAGTTTGCATATACAGCTTGTGAGCGAGATTGGGCGGTAGGTTGACGGCTTTGTCCTGTCCTTTCCTTCTTTAGGAATGGGAATAATAATCGCTTCGCGCCAGGTCCTAGGAAAAGTATGTTCCATCCAAATCTTGTTGAAGATACGGAGGAGAAAATTACGTGCCTCTTCCGGCAGGTGTTTTAACATTCGGTTGTGAATCTGGTCTGGTCCTGGATTAGAATCGTTCCCACGGGCGAGCGCACAGGAAAATTCATCCATGGAGAAAGGGGCGTTATAATCTTCCTCCAGGCAAGTTGAGAAGTCCAATCTGCATTTCTCCATTCTACTCTTCGTTTTCAAGAAGCTAGGGGAGTAGTGTAAGGAACTGGAGGTATTTTCATAATGACAGGCCAATTCCTCAACTACTTCTTCTGGAGAAGTAATAAGATTTCCATTAATAAGAAGTCCTGGGACACATGGTGGGGAAAATCTTCCTCCGATCTGTCGGATCTTTCGCCATACTATTTTAGGCGGGGTATGGCAAGAAAGCAGTGGCGTAGCCTGAGTTTTGGCTTAGGGTATGTAACTCGAGAAATGAGAAAATAATTTAAAACTTTAATTATAATTTAAATATTTCTCATTCACCAATACCATTTCTGTCACTTTGATCAATTAGAGCACACAAATAATTTGTATATTTAAAATAAAAACTGATCCAGTAAAAGTAATAATGGCTCACGTACTTAATGTAGTTTACTGGTTGAAAGTTAGAAAAATTTGACTTATGTTCACAACCTAGCAAAATATAAATGTGTGTCCTCATACTTTAATAAAAAGAGCACTATCAAACCCAATGATTTTGAAAATTGTCCAATTCATAACATTTCGAACCCAATAGAATTGGTATAATTTATACAATGGAAAACAATGATCTATAATAAAAATATAATAGGAAAGAGAAAATCAATCAATTTACAGCCACATTACTGAATTACATTAATGAAAAGCAGTTGACAGTTGTCCTTTTTGCTGCTTACATCAAGAGTTTCATCCAGTATGGCGGAGACAAACGAGGATTTAGAAATTTTATTTTTAATTTCATGGGACTTTACCGTGCTTACACTTGAAATTCAATGAATCTGAATTTCTGGTGAAATTGCACGAAACACTGGAATTTTCATATCATCCTTGTCAGTTTTATCATATTTCATTATTTCACTTTTATATCACATGAAATTTTCTCTGTTTGATGATCCCCTATTTTCATTATGGCTAGAAAATACAAACCCTTGTCTTACAAAAAAGTATACAACTCGAATGAAGTGTGACAGAATTTCCCTATTTTCCCTTATACCACCGTTGCATTGCTCAACATAGCCTGTGTTTGCTGTTTAAATAAAATTCTATCCTCTCATATTTTTTACAAATATTTTTAACTGTTTCTCACGTGCTATAATTTGGGCACAAAAATACGACTCCATAATTATGTAGGCACTTTGCATCGCGTGGTGCTCGCCATTCCAGGGCACAGATGTGTATTGCACAGTCACATACCCTTGTGCATTCAACCAGCACAATCCCTAACCTAAATTGGCTACAAATATATAGTTGCTAAATGCATTAAAATAAGGTAATAAAACTTAAATAAAGGGACAATGTTCATTAATTAACTTTGTTCTCTTACAAACACCGAAGAGAACAATGAATTTCGTAAAGTTTCGCTTTTTCGTAGGCACCACGGTAGGCACCTTGGATGTAACGGGTCACGGTGCATCTGATTCACAGCCACATTTCAGAATGATCGTTCATCCTTGTGAAGAATCGAGTTCTCAATGGCGCAATGTTTGAAATATAATGAAATATTTTGTAGTAGAAAAAGAAATAACAAATTGACAATTTACAATAATTTTAAAAATAAAAGCTTATATTGTCAGGGTATGTAACACATCACCCACATCCATGGACGCTACGCCCCTGCAAGAAAGAGAAGAAATAAAGGCTCTCCAGGAAGCGGTCTTACTTTCCCGTATTACTAATCTGGCTCTGCCCCGCTTTCTTTTGAAATAGATCAGGTTTGATGCGGTGGGGAACCTATTGAGCTTCGCGAGTGCTTGCTTTCGGTCACGCACCGCGGTGGCACAGTCAGCATTCCACCAAGGCACAAGGGACGCGTCGTGGCCGACACGTAGACGTCGGGATTGCAATGGTGGCTGCGCGAAGAAGAGCGTCGGTGAATTGGGCCACCAAGGTATCGATATTATTTGAAAAGTGGTCTGGCATTATAATTTTCTCGCTGAATGTATCCCAGTCGGCCAATGGAAGAGCCAGCGAGGAGGGTGGATGACGTCTAAATTAGGGACATGGGTGTCTAAATTAGGGACATGTGTACCACAGTGGGAAAATGGTCACTCCCATGTAGTTCGAGTACAGTCCACTCTACCATGGTAGATAGGGATGGACTGCAGAGTGCCAGATCGATTGACGAGGAGGAGTTTGACGCCATGGAGAAATAAGTGTGATTCCCGGGATTCAGAAGAATTACGTTTTGCTGGTCAATAATATTTTCGAGGATAGAACCTCTCGGGCAGGTCCTCGTGCCACCCCAGAGGGGATTGTGGGCATTAAAATCCCCCGCAATAAGAAAAGGGGCGGGCAACTGAGAAAAAACATCTTCGAGTTCCTCTTGTGACACGACTTGGCCAGGGGGAATGTATTTACTACACACCGTAAAAGAGAAGGATTGTAGGTGTTCCCGAACGCAAACTGTTTGGAGGTCGGTTGGAACGTTGTGTTCCTCAGAGAACAGGGAGTCGCGGATGAGTACCGCGACGCCGCCGTGAGCACGAAGTCCGTCGTCTTGATCGAACCGATAGATGTTAAATCCGCGAAGAGACAGGGGATGATGAGGGAGAAGATGAGTTTCCTGAAGACAGACTATAAATGGTTTGTGGCGAGAAAATTATTAATCTTAATTCTTCTGAGTGAGCACGAAGACCATTTAAGTTCCATGAGAGAGCCATTATGAGAAATTATTTCTTTGGTTGCTTTTTTTTCTTTCTCCCCTTCTGAATGGTTGTAGAGGAACTCTCGTGGGGTTCCTCATCAACAGCAGAGTCATCCTGACTGCTGTTGGATATGGTCGCCTGTGTCGGGGGGATTTCCCGACTTTTGGCCACGGGTGACCGAGATCTACAGGGGCTGGAGGATCGTCCGATGTGATTATCGGAAACAGAAAGAGGTGGACGGGATTTGGATGACATTTTTCCTGGGAGGCATTGTCTGCTTATGATCGATTTCAGTAGAAGTCTCAGTGGAAGTGGTCGATGTCTGGTGGAGTTTTTGAACAGGATTTTTGTACTTTGTGGGAATGATAATTTTCCCACATTAGATACACGCCGAATTTTCGGGGAAGTCTACCGGCGACACCTGACAACTGAAGTGTGAGACTACCGCTGGGGTACAGCAAATTTGACAACTCGCAGTTACCCCCGGGGACTTAGGTTTTATAGCACTGGAAAAGGATAGTGATAGGTCCACTGGGTTCCTGATTTGGAACCTACGTTCACCTCAGGGAAGGAAACCTTTTCGGTTAATCTTATTTTTTGGATTTTCCTTTCCCGGAGAAACGTAGGACACAGGTTGTCGTTGGCTGGGTGATCGCCTTCGCAATTCACACAGTGCGGTAGTTTGTCGCAGGGTTGTGGGTTGTAAACTGACGATCCGCACTTCCCGCAAACCGCGTTTACGGACATACATCGCTGCTGGGTATGCCCAAACTTTTGGCACTTGAAACAGCGCAAAGAGTTCGGCACATACTGCCGCACACGGACGTTGTAGAAAGCTGTAATGATCCTTTCCGGGAGGGATGGACGGTCAAAAGTAAGGATCAGGGTCGAAGTAGGGATCACTTTCCCCTGCTCCTTCCTTCTGATCCTATACACCTCAGTCACACCAAAGGTCTTAAAAAAGTTTAAAAGATCCTCCTCCGTTTCTGTGTCAAAGTCCTCGTGATTTACCACGCCTTTGCACAGGTTCAAGGTGGGATGAACCGTGACTGCTACCTGGAGGCCGGCAATCTGCTTCGTATTTTGAATTTTTCCAATCTGCTTGTCGGTACGCGCTTCGAAAAGAATGGTTCCATTCCTTTGTCGCACGATCGCTTGGAGCTTCCCATAGGCTTCTTCGATGGCTCGCGCCAGACGGACAGCACTCACAGTTTTAAAAGTCTTACCTTCCTCGGCACATGCCATGAGGAGGATACGAGGCTTCTTGGGTCGATCTTGTTTAGAAAAACTATTCAAGTCAATAGTTCTCTCTGCACATCTCCTCTTCCTTGCGGAAGAGGGCGGGAGGAAAGGAGAGATATCCATATAGATGGAATAGGTACATCCCCGTGGTCCCCACCCACCACGGAGCCCAACAAGGGGACACTCCATCGGAGTGTTAGGGTTGCCACGAGGATATAGTGGGGGAATAACACAGCGCTGCACCGCCGTGGATTCCCCCGCTCACCCTGCAGTTGAGTACAAGACCTAGTCCGAACCAATTGATCGGGAGTGGGTTAGCTCACGACCGCCCGTCTAGAAGAGTCCGGGGCCAAAGCGAGTGTGTTGGAACCTACAGGGAATGTTCCCCAAAATACGTAATCAACGTACTCCTTAGTGAAAGGCGAATAGTAGCACTAGGACTAGATAGGGAAACAAACTGGTCCCTCAACTGCCAGAACACACATTCCCTCCGACACGGGTCGCCATGCACGGCAAACACATGGGTGGGCGTTCAGCATACAGAGAAGGCCAGTGAGGAAGAAAAAGGAGTGAAAAGAACGTACATGACATGAAATGAGAAGCAAGAAGATGAAAAAAATGGAGAAAGGAACACTTGAGAGCCTTCTCTGCATCCCCCCGTCAGGACGTGGACCAATCCACCTCGACGGGACATCATTGATTTTCAATATTTTCAAAAGTTGCTAATCCACAATTTACATTCACAAGTAGTCATCATCAAATTAATAGTTTTAAATTTCAAAGTGACTAAGAAAAATTGAACGAAAATTGAACAAGAATTTTAAAAAACATTTAGAAATTAAGTAAATGAAGACAAAAGAGGAAACTGCGGTACTCCTGATTGAATTTTGGATTGCAGTAAGGCTTTCAAGCGAATTGTAAAGTAATGAGTTTTTATTACCTCCTGATTCTTGTAAGTATCTCTTTATAATATTTGGAATTCTACCATTTCCTTGCCTCTTGATTTACGAATCAGTGTTGTTATTTTTTGTCAAAATGACTTACTCTTGAGTAAGGGTGGGATCATACTTCAGCCAATACAAATATCTATAATACTCAACATAATAATATATTCTTCAGGCTTTTGTACCAACAGCTCACTACAAAATATTCACATACAATACATAAACATTATTTTACAACACATTGCCAGATGACATTAAAAGTTAATAAGTGATACACAAGGTTAAGTGCCAAACATAATCTTCCCTGTCGCATGATTTTGATGAACACTATTTCATTTACCAAGGAGAAAAATAATATTATTGTGGACAAGACAAAATTAATTCAAGAATTAAATGTAAGAAAAACATGCATGCTGTCTGTTTTGCACCATTTGCCCCAAAATAATAAGTATTTGAGCCCATTAAAACCCAAGTGGTGTAATTCACATAGTTCTTCTTTCAAGATATTTCACTTTTTACTAGAGTTTTTACAGAAAATTAATTTTTAAAATACATGTGTTTGGAAATCTTTTTTTTTAAACTCATTGAAAATATTGATTAATTCATCCAGCCATAGACTTGTTCTAAGCGTCTGAATGGAAATACATGACTTGTGAAAATGAACACGTAAAGTATATGAGAAAAAATGAAAAGCAAATAACACTGTATTTACATAATTTTTGTTACTTATTATTATCATCATTGTCATTTCCATTCACGGTCCCAATGTGTTCAACAACAGGCTAATAAAGTTTGTCATATTAATAATTTTGTTCAGATACTTATTTAGCGTAAGATGCTTTATGGAGTTACACCACTTGCGACACCAAACGATAAACAAGACTGACAAGAAACATTAAAATGCAGTTAACAACACTATTAACATAATTGTTGCTACTTATCAGCATCAATATTGTCATATCCATTCAGTGGCCCAAATCTGATAATTTTGTCCAGTGATAATTCTTGAACCATTGACCATTGACCTCAACCTCTTCAACCATTGACCTCAACAATTCCCGCCTTGCGCTAAAATTAGCTGTGGGCAAGTGCTTTAGGAGATACGGCGCACTTTTCTAGAAAGAGGCCGTTCGAAGTGGGACATTTTTGGAATTAGAAACCCAAGAAACAGTCACTAACCGGTTCGCGGCAAATTTTTTGATTGCAGATTATAGTGGGCACAAGCTCACAGCAGATTTCGGCGCAGAATGTGAATCGTTAAGGTCAATGGTTTAGGAGATACGGCGCACTTTTCTTGAAAGAAGCCGTTCGGATAGGTAAATTTTTGATATTTTGAACCCGGGAAACTAACTGGTTCGCGGCAAATTATGTGAGTACATATTGTAGTTGGCACTTACTGCGGGAATTGTTAAGGTCAATTGTTTAGGACACACGGCGCGCTTTTCTGGAAAGAGGCCGTTCGAAGAGATACATTTTTGGAATTTTGAACCCGGGAAACTGTAACTCAGCCGTGCGCGGCAAATTTTTTGATTACAGATTATATTTTACACTTTCATGCAGCTCATTTCGGCGCTCATAATGAATTGTTATGGCTAATGGTTTTGGAGACACCGCGCGTTTCCTTGAAAGGAGCTTTCAAAATGTAAATTTTTGGGATTCGAACTCGGGTAATTTAAACTAACCGATCCGCGGCAAATTATTTTATTAATGATTATGTCAGCCACTTGGTTAGTGCTAATTTCGGCGCACAGTATGAATTGTTAAAGCTAATCGTTTACTAGAGAATGCATCTATTTATTGAATAGGGGTAATTTAAGAGGAGCATATCTGGGATTCGAACCCAGGTAATTGTGTCTAACCGGTTGGCGGCAAATTTTTTATTACAGATTTTGTTTTTCACTAGTTTTCGGGAAATTTTGGCATTGATTATGAGTTGTTATGTGTGATTTTTTACGGGGGACGTCCTTTTACTTCTTTGATTGCGCTCTTATATTGAACGTATCTTTAATGTTTTTTTTAAATTCTTAATATTTTTTGAAAGAATGGAGATATCAATGTGATTTCTTCATTAATCGTTTAGAAATAAAAAGCGGCAAATTTGGAGTAATTTGGTGTGTATACGTGCATTTTTAGCTGATTTATAGGTGTTGTCCTGCTAACTTCCAATGGAAGTTAGCAGGAACACTGTTTTTTGGGGGGAAAATTGCCCGCGGCAAATTTTTGGTTTTCGCATCTCAAAAACGGCAAAAAAGCGGCAAATTATGAGCTATGCAGTTTTGTGATTGGATGAAATGGACCGGCTAACTTCCAGAACGTCGTTTTTTCCCTGCTTGTGGAAAGTTAGTACATGTGCATGTTTCCACTGACTCGGAAAGTGCTGAAACAAAGATTGAATTAAACAGTGCGACTAAAAACGCTATGGCTTGTTGCGGCAGCTTCTTCAGGAGGTCGTTAGTGATGCCGTCCGAGCCGGGAGCTTTTCTAGCTTTCAGCTCTGCAATAGCCGCTTTAATTTCTGTTTCATCTAAGAAACTCGGCTCGTCGGCGGGCGCGTGCAGTGCCGCCGCCACCACCGTTTGTTGCACTTCGACAACATGCTGTATTGGCGGCGCCTCCTCGACCGGCTGAAACAGATTCTAAAACATTAGCGAGGAGCTCCGCTTTCGCCTCGTTTGACTCAGCGAATTCTCCAGGGCTGATTTGCAGCGGCGGCACTGTGATAGGCTTCCTGGAAAGCATGCGCGTGAATTTCCTTAATGAATTATCTTCCGGTTTGAGACCTGAAAGAAATTTTCCCCACTTCTGATTGCGAAACTCTGCTAGTTCGATTTCAACTTTCCGCTTCAACCGATTTAGCTCTCGCTTATCAGCGGGGTGTCGCGTGCTCTGCCACACTCTGCGCGCTCTGTTTTTCCTGGAAATAAGAGATTCTGAATAGGGGGTTAGTGGCTGCTCCTTCTTAGAGGTACGTTGCTTCTCAGCTGCTGCGTTGAGGCTGTTAGTCACGGCTTCGGCGAATTTTGCTGCTCCAGTTTCAATCTGCTGCGGATCTGAAAGAGCGGACGCGTCTGGAAGAGATTCCAGTTAGTGCGCCGCTTATGCGTCGTAGGTGCAGTAGACAGTGTCGCGCCGCCGCGTCTCATCTCTGCGATAACTGGGAAGTGGTCAGAGGATAATTCATAGGTGGTGGTTAAAATAGGTGGATAGTGAATCTTATGGCAAAGCGCGATATCTAGCACATCAGGCTTGCCATTCGTCCTAGGATAAAAGGTAGGGGTGGTAGGAGCAAAAATCTCGCAGCCGTTTGCGTCAGCAACTGCTTTCAGCTTACGGCCGCGCGGGCAAGTGATGCGGGAACTCCAGGCCGTGTGCTTGGCGTTATAATCGCCTGCTATGACTGTCGGAGTTCTGTTTGCCTCTACTAGTTTTGCAATATCTGCAGCTAGTTGGGCGCACGTTTCCGCGGAGCGGTCGGGACGTGCGTAAAGAGAGACGAGCCGCAGCGGCCCGCGTTCCGTCTGTACGACGACAGCAGTGGCCTCGGCGTGCTGCAGCTGCGGGAGAGCTGTAACATAATGAATTATGCTGCGTCTGATTAGAATTGCAGTTCCGCCTCCTATGTGAGGGCCCGTGATATTTGCTGCTTGTGCCGCTCTGTCGTTCCGGTAGCAGATGTATTCTGGAATGGAAAGAGAAAGATGCGGGCTTAGCCATGTTTCACCAAGCATCATGACAGTAATGTTATGCCGAGCGAGAAAGCTGTGAAGTTCTGACTGCTTCGCTCGCGAGCTGATGCCGTTGCAGTTCCAGAATGCGACGGTGCAGCTATTCCTATAAAAAGAAGGAAAAACAGCCATTATTTAGGGTGCGGGGGAGGTTTGGGACATGGATGAGGAAGAGCGTGCCTCATCCGTCGCGCCAGCCGCAGCGGCCGCCGTCACCTCATGCAAGTGCACAAGGAGTTGTGTCACTACAACCTTGAGGATAACTGCAGGCCACTCCGCTGGGTCGCGGCCGGACACGGCGCGCATAAGGGAGGCGGGAACGGGAGTGGCCTCCGCCGTCCGCCTTCGCTGCTCCACGCGAGCGGCGCGCTCCACGCGGGCCGCGTCGGCGGCCGTCGGCGGGCGCTCCTGGTGTTGGCGGGGGCGTGTCGCAGCGGCGTCCGCGTAGGAGTGTTCCTGGCGTCGCTGCGGCCGTTGTGCTCGTTGGCGGTCGCGTCCCTGCGACCGCTGAGACCGCGGTGGCTGCGGTGGTGGCTGCGGGGGGCGGAGACGCGGTGTGGCGGCGCGAAGGCGTGCGCTCCCGTGAGGGAGATCGCGACGCCTCCGACCGCGCGTCGGCCGCTCGCCGCTCCTGGATGCCGGCGCGTCGCCGGCGGTCGCGCTGCTGCCGCTCGTGGCGCTGCTGCTGGGCCGCGTTCCCCCTAAAACAACGGCGCTTGTACTCGGGGCAGCCCTTGTACTTAGCGCCGTGGTGGTCGCCCTGACAGTTGGAGCAGTTGCGCTCCTCCGCCGCTCCGTGCGCGTCGCCACAGAACTTACAGCGCGTGCGGCGCTTGCAGTTCCGGGCCACGTGCCCGAAATCAAGGCAGTTATGGCACTGCGTGGGCCCGCGCGGTGGTCGATACACCTCCACGCGGACGCGGAGCCCACGGATGGATGTTACCTCACGCAGCGCCCGGTGGCGCTGCGTATCTTCAAGCGTTGCTATGATCAGGGGCAGTGGTCTGCCCCTTCGTCCGGGCCGCTGGCTGCATATCCGCTCCAGTTTCCGCACCTGAAACCCGAGATGTTCCAGGTTATCCTGGAGCGCATCGAAAGAGTTCCAGCGGTATGCTCCGCAAAACATAACGCAGAATCGTCTCGTTCCCTGTGGATCACGTGTGGTACTCCACAGAGCGCTCGTCCAGAGCGGCCAGGACATTCCTGGAACCCCCGGTGGCCGTCGCATCGGAGCCGTACGGCGTCGCCGGCCACCTCCGCGGTGACCTCGCGTTCGCCGCAGGCCGTCTGCAAAGCCTCCAGGAGGCCAAAAATGTCCGCCACTCCGTAGACGAAGATGGGGGGTGGGCGGCGTCTGCGGGTGACGACCGTGAAGCCGTCGTTGTCCTCTTCTTCCTCGCCCTCGCCGGTTGGCGCGGGCGGGTCGCCGGCGGTGGAGGTGGCGCCCGCTGAGGCGGGCGTCGGGACGCGCTCGGCGTCGGCGTTGGCGCCCGCTGCGGCGGGCGGCGGCGGCGGCGGCGTCGTGGCGCCCGATGATGCGGCGCCCTGGGTGGCGGCCGACGTGAAGGGCCCTGCGCCCGCTGCTCCGCTCTGCTTCTTCCTGCGAACAGGAGTAGCAGCTTTTTTAGCGCTTACGCGCTCTTGTCACAGAGACCCGGGGCGCTTGGTAGTGCCCCGTGGCGTCCTGACGTCGGATCTGCCGCGCCCCTCGTACCTATCCCCCGAAGGGGTCAGGTACGGGAGCGCGGGAGATGCCGGCGCCGACATCCCGCTCTCGTTCTAGCCCTAAAAAGGGCTGTTAAATTAAAAGCCCTAAAAGGGCAAGCTACGGCTTTTTGTTCTTTACAAGCCCTAAAAAGGGCTGTTGTCGGCTACACTGTTCTTTCTAAGCCCTTAAAAGGGCTGTTGTCAGTTACGCTTTTGCTCTTATAGCCCTAACAAGGGCTGTTGTCCCGCGGCGGGCGACGATCCAGCGGTGGCGGAGCGCTCTTCGGCTGCGCCCGCTTCCCTCGGCGTCGTCCTTCCGAATCGAATGTCGAATGTCGGAGCGAGTCTCGCCGCCAAGCATCGGCCCTTTATAGGGAGCCGGCCGACACCCTGCGGGCAGTCTGGAGGGAGCCCCGAGAGAGTCACGAGTGGCGGCACGCGTCCAGTTTAGAGAACCAGCAGCCAAATTTCTATCATCGTGGGTCGACGATCTCAGCCAGCGTCAGCGGGAAACGCCCAGGAGCCGGACGTGTAGCGAAGCAGGGCATTGGAGATTGCCCGGGACTGGCAATATGGCTGGCTACTTTTGTAATTAATGAATCAAATTGTTGATTTAGCGTGCGATTTTCATTTATGGACATAACAGGTCACACTATCTTAGTTAAGGTGTGAATTTTGAAATATTGAAACGCGAAACTATGGATTAATATGAACGTTAATCTTTACACCAGGATGAAATAACATTAAATTTTCTAGTTTACCATGTAACCAAGATTGGCCTAGCCTCCCGCTGAACCTTGATATATTTTTTATTCAAGTTGTTTCATCTGTTTGCGTCTTGTACTTCCTTAATGATTCATCTATCTGCATATCATAGCTTAAAAGTAGTTTAAACTACCATTGTAAAATGCCAAGATATCAAGATTTTTATTTTATTCTCAAAGCTGAAGAGGCCTTCGTGTCTTTGTAGTTTGCCGTCTTAGTATTAGTGTAGTGTAGTCTTAGTATTTCTGTATTATAAATATTTTCTTTCTTTTTTAATATTAGAATAATAGTTTCCCATTGTCTTTCTTCCGTACACAATTTAAAAAAATAAACAATGCAATTTCCAAAACTTTGTACCTGAAGATGTGGTGGCACCTTCTAATTAATTATAATCAAAACTGATTAATAAATTCCTCTATAACGGAGCAACATTGTTTAAATGCCTGATTGATAATTAACCAGGAAGCTTCTTCCCATTCCACAGTTCATTTTAACGGGCAGGATTTTTTTTATTTTATTTTTAGATATAGTGTGTCCCCCTCCCAACTTCAAATCGTGTTTCTCCGCCTTCAGAAAAAAATTCCTGAGATCTACTAAATACCCATCACTAAATGCAACCATGGAATATTTGGAGGTTAGAGTACACATTTATACACTCCGATGCAAATATTAATATGCTCATACTACAATTTTTTATTTAAAATGTACAAAATATAACTTTCAACGCAGACCTCAGTCTAGTATTCTATTTGATTAACAACTATATTACAAGAACTAATATTTTAGGACTTTTCGCTTATTTTATGAAACTTTTTCCGGGATGAGAGCCCCCCCCCCCAAGCAATTACTTTTTCTCCTTGCAAGCAAATCCTGCCCAGTAAAAGGTTAATCTCAAATTAAGTCTTATTTAGACGGTATGTTTCTGTCTCTTCTCATACAAATTTCATATTACATGTACAAATTTCTATGTAACTAAAAAATTGAAAGAACACTAAATGGTACTGATAAAGGAGTACTCGGAAATGTGTATCACTAACTTCATGCAAATAACCCTCACCTAGTAGAAAAGTGCATGAAAGGAATAAAGGAAACCATTACAAGCAGTGACAAGTGTGTTCCATTTATTTCGAAAGCAAAATTTAATTTTATTATAACCAAGCAAAAAATAATTCTCTGTCAATAAATAAATTAATATTCATGCACCTTGGCCAAAAATCCAGTAATTGTTTCTAACAAAGAAAATTTTCTCTCAACATAAATGTATCAAGGAAATTACATTTTTTAAAAAGGGTTTAATTGAATTTAAGCCTGTTTTCTATTTAATTACTTTCGTATTTTAAATCATTGACCTTATCTTTGGTTTCAAGTTATTTTGGTTTAGAATCAATGCACAATTTTACTAGTAAACAGGTAAAGTGTGAAGTAATAAATTATGGGACCGTTGACAATAATTGAAGGAGGTAGAGAGAATATTAAACAACTTATTTTGTAACATTGTATTTTATTTACAATTTTGGACAATTTTACAAACAAAATTTGCTTATATTACGCAAATATATTAATTTTACGTGTATAAAAGATCATAATTTTTTCTTAAGTACACTACTCAAAGAAATTAATGTAAGTTACAAGTAAAATCCTTTATTTTATTGCGCAGGGTAGCAGATTATGAATTAACTATATAGAGTACAATATTTTTGAAAGGAATCAGATTTGGTACACATTTCATATTAATGGGAATAAACAATATACGCGGCCATTGAAATGAATTTGAGCGATAACTCGTGAAACGTCACTGCTGGAAATCACCCAATTAATTTTGACTTCGTTCTTTTGAAGTACAGCGACTCCTGAAGCCACCTCTACCATGTAGAACGATAACATCTTCCTGCTGCTTTTACGTCCTGAAGCTCATTTTAGCAAATTAAAACATGCTGTACATGTAACTTCGTGAACGTGTTCAGAGTATTTCTTTTGTTTGGTGTAGATCTTCCTTTTCAGAATGTCTGGGACCAGAATGCAAGACCCGAGTCCTTCAATGTTTTGCACGCGGGGTTTACAAAGGGATGGAGAGACCGACCAATGATGAGGTACATCTTTCATTTCTATGGTTATTCCTCTGTCTACTACCACCACACTGTATTGGATTGGACAAGTTCAATCAGGCTGGGGGCACTTCAGCCAACTGTAGAATCTGTTCACTTCTCCGCACATTGCTACTTACACGCTATTAAACAGGAACCAGACTCGGGTTTAATCTTTGACACAGTAGTGACTCAGCGAATTTGGGCCTGTCATTACCACTGAGGCTTGGTTCTTGGGAGGTGAGACGAATCGATGAAGCCACTTTAGAGACCATGGCCAGGAATTTTTGACAGTCAACTTAAGGTGTCTACTCTTCTCTTAACTCTGCAGTCACTACGTAATGCTCGCCAAAGAGAAACTCCGCAAGTGGATATGTTTTTCTGATCGCCCATGTGTTCGGGGGCGGTAGCATCAATGTCACCAGTCATTTGCATAGGCTTCTGACACCACGTTTGTGCAAAAATATCTTTGTAGAATTTGCCACACGGTTGCGACAGAGCAGTCTGTTTCGTGCGCGCTTGGTCCAGCGTTACGCTTTCAAGATTTGCGATTCGAAGTTCGGAGTTTCGACGATCTTCCAAACGAAGGGATGTGAAGGCAAGTACAAGCCACAAGTAGAGAAAGAATGTTGGGCAGGCTACACGAAGACGAGTGTGCAACCAAGATTTGATTATTGCTGCACAGAATTAAGCGACGTAAAATAACGTATGGTAGACATTGCCGACAGTCTAACCTGTGATATTTCCAAAGTACACACTAAGCTGATCAACAGTTTTGCTGGCCGTCCCTTGGAAGATACAGATTGTGAGAGTCAAGAGGCATCATTTGCTTCTTTCAGCTCAAAATAATATGTTGCGAAACTCTCGTTCTAGATTAGACAACTTCATTATAACACATCGGTGGTCACATTTTTCTCTCAGGCCAACAACTCTTTTTTAGCAAGTCTGACAGTATCTTCCAAAATTTTAAGTTGTGATGTCATAATAGCGGAGAATGTAGTTATGCCTATGAGGTCTTACGACTTCCACTCACTTTCTTAAGGTGAAGTAAACTATCTCTGTCTCAATTTAAGCCACAATCGCATTGCATCGGTGTTGAAAGTAGTACCCAGCATATAGGTGAAAGACAACTTTAAAAAATTACTGAATATTAGTTTCTGAGACTAATACGATTTCTTAGTAACTATCACAAATGAAACAATTCTACTCTCTATTAGGTTTCTTTGAGTAGTGCAAGTTTACATCAAATCTGTGACAATTTAATATCTCAAAAAAAAAGAAATGTTTTAACAATGATTATTTAACACTATGAAAAAAATAGTCTAAATACCAATGCCATTGTCCTGACCGGATAATACCAGTGTGGGGTCCACGACTGATCTCTGAATATATTGCAAATTAAAGATAAAACATTTTAAATTACAAAACAATTGCTACGTGTATAAAGCACCATATTACAATTATATTTTTTTGTTATAAGGTCACAACTACTAGGTCATTAGCGACCATACAACTACCATTGTCTGCAATTTTGTGTTGAAACAAGTTTTTCAAGCATTGCAAGGGCATATTGGAAATATTTTCTGTACTTATGGTCCTTTCCGAGGGATACAGAAAGCCACATTCTTCCTAAAGGATTTTTTCAACATATCATTTTTCCGAATGCACAATTGTTCTCTACGTCAACAAACCGTGAAATATGATTTCAGAGTGTTTATTGGCAATCATGGGTTTACATCTAGAGAACTTCGCAGTTTTCACAGAGCTATTAACGCATGTAGCGTTGAAAGTTGAAACTGTCATTGAGTTAGAAAAGGTTCTAATAAGAAAAGTACTAAAAGATGAAAAAATAACTCTTTATATGCACATATTTTGTTCGACAGAAACTGCACAGGAGTCCGCTATTAATTCCCTTCATTGGTATAAGACTTTGCACAGTTTGAAAAAATACTCGTATCAACACTACACAGAACAACTACACATATCCACACATGTCAGTCCGTAAAGATAAATTCTACAATTTCATCAAGTACAGAAAATTATACAACGAAATTACAAAAATGTTTTCTTTAGATATTAGAGACACTTGTTTTTATGAAAAAAATAGTTTAGATTATGGTGGTGCTTATATTCTTGCTACACGTTCTTATACATCTGCTATTATAAGTTGCGCGTCTGGGCCAGTCTTCACAATGCCGAGAGACTGTTGCATGATTGCGACCGTATTAAGCTGTGCGATGTGACTAGCGGCAAACTGTTAATGTTGCAGGCGCTAATCACATCGCACAGCTTTATACGGTTGGAATCATGCTACATCTACCAGCACGACCGAGAAAGACGCGAAATGTGAGGTATTCAATTGCGAAGACGGGCCCTGACGCGGCACGTTTTAAAAACCGAAGTATAGCACTGTCCATTTCAAGTTCTAGGGCGTTTGCAAAATTATCGCCAAAGCATATTTTCACAAAAAATACAGAACGCAAAAAAAGCAAACTAATTTGAATGTTTTGGATTATTTGTACAGAAATAAATTTTACAAGAAAAAAACAATGAAAGACAAATAGTACGGTGAAAATATGGAAGTGATTGGGCGATTGTTGACCATAATTAGTTCCAAATTGTTAAGTAGACTTGACACGTTTACAAACTTCTCTCTGGATTCACTGTTTGCAAGCAACAATCTCGCATGCCATTGATATTTTTTCAGGAACGCAACCAGATTTTAATAACTACAAAGGAACTGTTGTGCGTCAGTAGTAACAACATTTGGTTTGAAATTTTGACTGAACTGGCAGGCTCGTAAGCTTTTATCATGTTGAATGATTTAAGAACACTTGGCATTCCACAAAAAATACAATGCAGGTTTCAATGTGCTGTTTATACGATAATACAGCATACAATTAAACCTTTTCCTCAGTATGATACTGGGAAGAAAATTCAAATATTTTATTTGCAATAAGAGAACGTTGATTTCTAATTAAACCATTTACTGTACACATTATTCAACAGATGTTTTTACAGATTCAGGATATCCTCGTGATAGGTAATTCAATTAAAACGACTTGACTTTTTACTCGTATGTCCCCAGCTCCCGTTTCAAAAAATGCCGCAGATCATATGTTGACGTTCTTAAAAAATGGCAGATCCAATTTTACCGAAAAAAATTGTCAAGAAAATGTATTCTAAATGTTCCTTCCTGGAGCGAAATGCAAACCGACTGCCTCCTCACACCTGGGACGGCTTCTGCGGAAGTGGTTGGGCAAAGCGACGTTCTTTGAGTTTTAAATCTGCTGTCTAGTGAGGTACCCTCGCTTACCGCGCAATAGTTTCTTAGTACTTGGAAAACCCGGCAGACGTTGTTCTGGCCTTCATCTCCCTCTTTCCTCTCCCATCTCCCTCCCTCCCTCACCCTGGCCCTCACAATATGGCGCAAATAGCATCTCGATACCTCGAACAGTTTTCAAGATATTTACTGTCGGCAACTTACGTGGTCCACCCTGTATAATGAAGTGAAGTAAAATAAGATTGAATAGGTATTCCTCTTGTAATTTTTTTACATTCTGTAGTTACATTTTCTAGAATATGATTTTTTTGACCATATAAATCAAAGTATGGACAAAACTGAATCAGAAAGTGCCAATTCCATGAAGTCTGGATCATCAAATCCTTTATCTACAGATTACCAAGAGGACGTGGAAACAACAATGTCGGAGGTATTCTACATCTATTCAAACATGTTCAATATTTGAATTATTTCCTCGTGATAGTTAATGAAGTCAAGTAAACCATAACTTATTGGAATTTTAATGCATTCTCCCAGTTCATCAAGATTTATTTGTTTATAATCAATTTACTTAATTCCCAGAATGATTTAAACAGTACCACATACAATGATGACAATCATGGTTCTTACATTTAAGAGGTGGATGCTGTTCTACTTCAAGAGAATGCAAACATAGGAGAATACGTCGGAAATGGTTTTGGTGCCGTTTGTATGTAGGGTGACTCGGAACTAGCCACACCGTTGTCTTTGCACCACAACAAGAACAACAACAACAACAACAACTGAAGGGGATGTTTTGACGATGTGTATCGCATTGGCCTATGCGGCTTAACTTCTCATGGTTAGCAGTGGTTGACATACTCAAAATGATGAATGCAGGTTTTGGCGCAGATGTAAGTACATCGAAGTACTTTTTATTTAAATAATTTGATGTAGTAAAGGATGAAATCACTCTTCTGTCAATCCTGTGAAAAATATCTGCGTGAAAGGAACTGTGTTCCAAACGAGATTATGAGTCAGTGTAAGCAAGAACCGAGAGATAATCCTCATTTTTATATTTCTGTAAATAGTGAACATCAGTAGAAGACTTGATGAATCCAGAAATTGCAATGAGTTGACGTACAGGTTCCCAAGACAAAAGGTAAGGAACGATGCTTATGAAGATGTACCCGATGGCCAAGCTTATAGGATTCTCGGTGATATTATTTTGACCAATCCAACCAATTTTAGTTATTCTTTCAACACCGATGGTCTGCAGGTCTCCAAGTCGAGCTATAGATCTGTTTGACCTTTTTTTCTTTAGCTGAATGAATTTAAACTAGAAAATAGGAAGAAATACATTATTTATGCAGGTATGTGGGTGCGAAAAAAGATCCTAATATGAGTCTCCTTTAATTACGGTTCCAGATCTTAAAGTCGGTTCATCTTTTGTTGTGGATTACATGCACTCTGGGTTGTTGGGGAATGCAAGTTCACATTTTGCTCTCCTTCCGAACTCTGCAGGGAAAAATTATCTTTGTAGTCCATCCATCACTTGCAAAATTAAATGAAAGAACTTGCATTAGACCTCCAAGATCAATCAAACCCCTCGAAAATTCGGAGAGATTAAAAATTGGAAAGAATGAAGGTCAGTAGCTTTTTTTCCGTAGTTATTTTAAGTGGATACTTGAGAATCGAGTATCCGTCACACCTAGCACTTTTAAATGCAGAGTTTTACATTTCTCTGTTCCCTTGCACTTTTGAAGAGTTGAATGAAACCCATATGCAACTTTTGTGGTATACAGGATGGACCACATAAGTTGGCCACAGCAAATCTTGAAAACTGTTTGGGGTATCGAGATTCTATTTGCGCATTGTTCTTGCAGATGATAGGGCAAATAACATGTTTCGTTTTCTTGTTAGTACCGTATGTATTTTTTAAAATATATTGACACAACTTAGTATTTTTAAGTGAAGTATATATATTTTTTCTCCAGCATTCTTAAGTTCTTTAAAAATGCATTGTAATGATATAAATCTTGTTAATATTTGAAAAATATTTTTACAAAAACACTGCAATTAGAACTTGGTAAACGTTTGGTAAAAGCTCATATTGGCAATGCAAAGTTTTACATGCGCAAGGAAGGAGATGTGTTCGAAATCAACGGAGATGTGTAACTACATATCATTTTTAATTTAAATTTGGGAGCTTATCTGATTCCAAGGAAAAAGAAAAATCGCAGTTCAGTACATTTATCACAGTACATTTATTTTTATTTCATCATTTTGTAACAATTCTGCAGATTTGCTTTGATTTCTCTTCGAGACTACGGAACATTCCGCAACAATTCTGTTCACTGACGAGGCAACATTTACTAATTGTGAACGAGTGAACTAAAAAATGCGTACTATTGGGCGACGGAGAATTCACACTGGATCCGGAGGTACTGCGACAATGCACTTTGATTTCCCCTTAGTGTACACGTGTTTTTTTCTATTTCCTCGGAATCCGTTAGGCTCCCCAGTTTCGCATTGCCAGTAGTGAGCATGGAAAGTCTCTTAATCTGCGAAATCTCTCTTTCCGACAAGGTACGTTGATTCACGTATACGATACCAGCAAAGTCAGTGCGCGCTGAAGCATGACGTTCATCAAGTTCTAATTGCAGTGTTTTTGCAAAAAATACTTTTCAAATACGAGTATTAACACTATATCATTGCATGGCATTTTGAAAGTATTTTAGAATGCTGAAGAAAAAAATATTTACTTCCATTTAAAAAAAACTAAGTTGTATCAATATCTCAAAACTTACACAAGATATTAACCAAAGAACAATAAGTTTTTTGCCCCATCATTAGCAATAATATGGCGCAAATAGCATCTCGATACCTCAAACCGTTTTCACGATATTTGCAGGGGCAACTTATGTGGTCCATCCTGTATATCGACAAGAAATATCGACTCGTTTTGACATCGTTTGCCGTATTATTTTATTTCTATTATACTACTATGTAGAAAGAAATAAAATGGTAATTGCGTGTACAGATTCCCTTATTCTATTGATAGATAATGTGAATAAAGATGATGTGAACTGTTGATGTTCTGCATTTACAATTCATGTGACCAGGCATTGAATTTGCAATGTCTACACTGAAGTAAATAAGGTGCTTCTGAAGATGAATGTTTCTGAGATCCCTTGCCTTCATTTGGAAGGTCTTGGTTATGGGGGTATTGAAATTTTGTAACTGTAAATAAAATAAAATTCAAAATATAATTTGTGGAAAACAGATGAGGACAAACATTTTCCGAGACTGAATTAACTACTGGAGTTCATTCGAATATTATTTAAACATAGAATCATTTCAGATATATGTAGAAATCCTGTATGTGTATTACATATTCTTATGCGCAACAAATTTAGATAAATAATGGCAATAAATAGCGAAGTTTTTTAATTCCTAAAAACCATTTCTACCAAAAATATACGCAAAATATGACGGCTTGTTAAACTTCTGACGACAAATTAGCCACAGTGTTGTCTTTCAGTTTGCTAGAATATTCTAGTTCATAAGAGTGGAGTAAACTCATTCCTTTCGTTGGAAGAAATTATCGGTTTTCTCTCTCAAGACTCATGGTACTACCGACATGCATCTGTCCTTCACAGTATTTCCATGTTTTTGACTAGGTGAAAATAAGATAAGCGGTCCTATAGCGTTGCCACTTGGAAAGAAAAAAAATATTTTCACTCGCGGGTAAGTAAATTGAACTATTCCATATTTATTACTCGACATAGTTCACCGTAGCCAATTCACACGAGAGCGAGTTATCGCATTAGTGAAAGAGGGGCACACCTCAGTTTCAGAAGCGACGAGTCGGTACGGCGTTGGGATAGGAACTGTGCAGTACTGGCTTAAACGCTACCGAGAAACGGGAGAAGCCGGGAGGAAATACAGGGCTTTGGCGTATTTCAGTTGCTGCCCAAGATGACGTTTTGATACAAGCAACGATGTAAAACACGTTTGAAAATTCACAAATACGAAGAACCACCAGATTTCCTGGATGCTGCAGAATCGTACGTTATAGACTTTCGGAGACTAGTATGCGCTGCCGAAGTGCATCACGAAAGTCGAAGCTGACAGAAGAACACAGTACCACAGTTTCTGGGTTGATGGCCCCCATCTCGATCAGGTTTTTCGTCCAGTTTCCCTGATCCTTGAGCAAATGCTGAGATGGTCCCTTGTTTTGCTTCTGGACATAAATGTAACTTCATTATTTGTGCACGTCTTCTGAATTTCAGTGGGAAATATAGTTATTCAAATTATCATTTTTTTATATTATCGCGGCAAAAAGTATTATTCTTTCATTAAGAACATGAGGGTTCAGGGCAGGAATTTATAGCTAATTTACCTTTGAAAATATATTTTATTATATAGAAGCGAATATTTTGTCAACAAAACTCGAAAAAACCTCTTTTCTGTATTCAAAATTCGACTAGAATATGGTTTAGGATAGAGACCACAGAATTATGAAAACTTGCACAAAATTCACTTCTCCCCATAGCTCGTCACACGCAGTTTTTAACTGTTTTTTTTTGACGTAAATAAATTAAAAAAACACCAGCTCTATCAGCTCGCATTTGCGGAGGAAAACTACATCGCGACTAGGCTGATGTCATTTTCTTCGAAGAGAGAAACTTCTTCTCCACAAAAAATGGACTCACGTTTTCAGACCCCCAGGAAGCCGCTATGATTATCGGTACGTAAAGTACCGTCGGTACCGAGGTCAGGCCGCGTAGCAGTTTGGAGCTGGATGTCATCTCGTGGGATTGGAGTAATCCACCGCATCGAAGGCCACTTACATGGCGCTCAGTACATCCACGAACAGAGAGATATGATCGCATCAGTAAGACAATTGCCTCCTGAGAGTATAATTCAATTTCGACAGGACCAGTCACCTATTTAGAAGACAAGTCCGCTGATAAGAAGAAAAGTCCGCAAAGGATGATAATGGTAGTAGAAACTGTGAGGTTTGGATTCCTCGTTAATGTATTCCTTCTATTTCCTAGAAGACATTTATGAATAAACAATTAATGTAAAATATTCTAATTCATAATTTGAAGAATAAAAATCAAATATTTCATAGAAAGATGAAAAAGACCTTTCCTTGTTTTAAAATCAAAATAATTTATTTACGCTCTGGGGAGAGACTTAAAAGACAGTTGATTTGACAAACCATTCGCGGATGCGGTTATTGTCATGAAGAAATCCAGAACTGGCGGGAACACCGCGCACAACGGGAGACGAAGCCTGCCCGCTGCACCAACCGCCGATGCGCAATGCCGTTTGCCACCGCCAAACAGGCGGCGCACGGTGCTCTGAACGGGGTCGATACGCGCGCATAGGCTATTAAGTTAAATAACTATTTAATTAGCGACTTTAAAACTGTTTTGAGGGTGCGAAAATAAAGAAGCATGTTCTAGGAACAAAATAATAATACCCCATTTAATTTTTATTGTTTATTTATTTATTTATTTATATTAACAACAATTCTGGTCTGCATCTTATATTAATAAAGGTGAATAAAAGCTTTATTTATTTGTTCATAAACAAAGCAAAGGATCGTATAAGCAGCTTGTCAGGTTACCAGGTTAACTAGTGGTGCTCCAACAGCACATACTTTCTCGCATCATTTTTAAATTAATTTTTTTTTTTCGAAAATTCAGCAAGCTCAACGAAAGTGAGGTCTGTGCCATTTTTTGTAGAGTTACTATCATTGAAAAGAAATTTAAAAACAAGATTTTGAGCGATTTGAGAATATTGTTTAATAAATTGCATAAATTTTAAGCGCAAATTGAGCAAAACTTACTTTAAAAAAGTGCATGACCCATTTTAAAGAGCTGATTTCTTAGAATAGACTTTGTTTAAGGGAAATCTATTCATCTTCAATTCAGAATTTTTTAAGTGTTAAAATTTTGATACTGTACCTTAGTATTAGAGAAGATGTTTGGGAAAAATTGGAAAAGAATATATGAAAATACTCAATTCGTTCCAAACACGAATTAAAGCAAATAATTTAACACGTTGACTGCCAAGGCTATATAGGTAGATGGTTCACCAATGCATGTCAATATTTTGAAAAAATGCCCACTGCCCATTACCCATTACTATCCAGAATGATTCTGTTCGCATAGCGCTCACCCATTGTTGCGTGTTCGTGCCGGCACAGGAGCCGTTGCAGACCTCTGGTAGCAACGTTTTTTTAGTACTTTTAGTGCTATTCAATTGTTATGTCGCTAAATTATACTACTAGAGCGCTCCTAAAGCGCCAAACGGCTCCTAAAGCGCCACGCAAGTGTGATTAGTTGCATTTTTGTAAATACCAATCAAAAATGGCGCGTTCTTTCCAACTCGCCATTGAGAATATAAACGCTTGCCGTATTGAAATAGGCAATTGGGGGCGGATGATTCAAACAAAACACTATTTATCCACCTCCAATTAATGAAGTACATTAATTTCACGGAGTGATTGTTAGTTGTTATTAGGTATTGCTTCCGATTATCACGTAGCTCACGGAAATGGCAGGTTCTTTCTGTTTCTTTCACCGTGTTTACTTGGAGCGATCGCCTTTGGAAATATTCAGTCCGAGGCGGATGTTGTCAACGAAGAATTGTTAAAAAATGTTTACTTAATAAAAAGCATTGATTTTACAGATGTATGATTATTTGTTTTTTAATATTATCGCTTGTTAAAGATTACTTAATGCAAGTTTCAATTCTGCAAATCGCCATTTTATATCTATGAATTTTCTGATAAACAATTGAATATGACATAAAGAATCATAAATATCATTTATAATAATATTAAAAGCTATATGCAATGAATTAAAATTGCAAATGTTAAGCAGATAACACGTTTTCTACGAATAAACCTGCTAGGTGTTGAGTCGCGTGGTAAGGTACTCGCTTTTCAAACGATCTTTGTAACTTTAAACGGTCACCATTTTGAAAGGGGCGAGCAGGGGCGGCTGATCTCAACGGAAAAACTGTTAATAATGTTCATTTTATAACATATATCAATATTGAGAATGTGTTTTTTTGTAATTTCTATTGAAAGTTTACGTAGTTTAAACAATATTAAGTTTTTGCATACTTTCATTCAATATGGCGTAATTACGTGAAAAAGAAAAATAAGTGACATTTTAAAACGTGTAATGTATTTAGAAAGGTGTTTGTAATCACATATAATTTACGGAATTTGAAAAGTTAATTAGGAAAGAAGTTATTGGCAATGAAATGTGGGAATATTTTCACTGCAAAAGTTAATGAATTTTTCCTCGGCTGAGTCGCTGGACTTTGAGGATGTCTTATGGATGCAGTAATTGTTATAAAGTAATAATTCTTTTATTTTCTAGTAATTTGAAGTATTTGGAATTCATATCGATCAATAAAAAATTGTTTTTCACAAATTTGGTTTTTTTGCCTATGCGCGCGTTTCGGCCCTGTTCAGACCACCGTGCGGCGTCACATTACATCAAGACGCACGAGGCTGAACAAAGGCTCCGAAAAGAGGAAGAAGGCCGCTTCCGTCCAAATGCTGCAAAAGCAAGGGAAGATGGACTCCTGCAGGCCACGCGAGGGCCGCAGGAGTGGACTCAAATGGGTAGGTGACAGGACCAGGACTACAGCGGAAAGTCAGCGAAATCTAAAAGGCTTCCAGCAATTTCAACAGGAAGACCTGAAAATTCACGTCGTTTTGCAATCTGTAGTATGTAAAACCTACAGCAGTCCTTTGAAAATGGATTTTCAGCTGCGCACCTAATAACCTCAGCCCTTAAGGCCACGACCCCCGTTGAGCGCGCACTACAAACGCCAGTGTTACGAGACAGGACACGACCTGATGGCATAAGCAGGCGCGGATCCCCCGCTGGCCGTTCCCCCGCCACGGCGGGCCTGCAGAATCGGCAGTAAAGCAACAGTGTGCAAGGGAGCTACTTCCAACATCAGGGAGTATTAGCGCCACGTGGGAGTTAGCGACGCTATGCACTAACGGTCACGTGGTGGACCTTGAAATCTCTAAGTCTTACCTTAGGCCTAAAGCACGATCTTATACTTTTATAAATAGTGCACGCCTGTGGGAGCCTGTATGGTCAAGTTACAAACAGCAAAATGCTCCCCTAAAAACACCAAAGGTTTCATTCCCTCCGCGAAAACTCATCGAGCCACCGCTGACGTTTGCGAAACAGCAGACGAAACGTTCGGGAGACACACTTGCCAGATCATCCAATCTGCCCGAAAAAAACTTAATTCGTAAATTCACGTAATGAGGTAATGAATCCCTCACGTTAACAATAGATCGGTAAACAATATAATTTCGGGATTCGAAGACGGGATTTTGTTTGACTTTAAAATATTACTTTTTTTCACGATAACCATCTGCGTATTCTTGTGCGGTAAATGGTGATGGGAAAAGATTACTCAATATTTATTTTCAAGATTAGTGTGCTACATATATATGTATATATTATATATATATATATATATATATTAGTTCACCGTTTTCCGCTGCCTTTCTTGGTCATGTTTTTTGAAAGACATGTTTTTCGCATGTTGACAATTATCGGCTTCCAAATGATAGAAGTGATACAAGATTGTTTTGACTGAAATATTAACAGTTGTTCCGCAAGTCGGTCCCGTAGCGCGGTTGGTTAATGCACCTTCAGTCTGAGATCTTCAATAAGGAAGGTACCGAGTTCGATCCCCCGGGGGGAATTTTAATTTGATGAATGTGATGTTCAGGAAAAAAAACACTGAAGAGTGTAGATACTTTATTGAAAATCATTTAAAGTACTTCTACTCACGAATAGATTCAATATAGATAAATAGACAGGACTTGTCTGTGTTTTCCCTAACTGCGACTTTTAAATAATTTTTCAACTCCGTTATTCGATATCTGAAGCGTATGACATGTCAAATCAACCGTTGTCTAGTATATATCTGTATGAACCAATTTAAGTAAAATTATGAGCATTTTAACGCTAAATTGTAATGCAATATAACGAGAAAGCATGCGATGAACGTACATATCCCTAACGGTTTCAAAAAAACAATTATTGGTTCCAAAATGCTCCAAAAATTTTGATTATATTTTGTCGTAGAATAGTGCGAAGAACGTTGAAGGGAATGACGTAGGTATCATTTTCCTTGATAGGCCCAATTTTTCGAAATTTGCAAAACTTGATTTGCAATTTTTGCAGTTTTTTCAACTCTAAGTGTTTGTCTAAATGTAAGAAGAATGAAGAGGGATGGTAGCCGTGTCCGTTAATGGGCTGTACCGGCTCAGATCTTCCGAGTGAAGCTTCGCTGGTTGGAGTTCTTTTTGGGGGATATTATTTATCAAAATTCTCCTTTACCGGAAATAATAATGGAAATTCCAGGAACATAAGAAAAGAGGATTTGAAGCCATTCAGACCACAAATATTGATAATTACGATAAATGAACAGGAAATGTCTGGATGGAATTTTCCAATTTTCAACTTTTAACAATTTTTCACATCTCTTCTTGGAGTTGTAAATCGTACATACCGTTTCGCATGTTTACAACAATAACTGGCTTCCTAACGACAGAGCTGATACAATTACGTTTTCAATGATATATAAGTCCTCGCTCCACAACTCGCTCCAATTGCCACGCTTGTTATGAGGCTGTGGGTCTGCGAATTTCACATCCAAAGATCTGAGGCTCGAATCCTTGTCATGGACATTTATCAAATTAAAATTTGATGAATGTGTAGTGGCAGAAAAAAAAACTATTGAGGTGTGTAGTAACTTTATTGAAAATAATTTCTAGTAGTTCTACTTACTAATAGAATCTATGCAGATAAATATACAGAGCTTGTCTCTTTTCACAAATTGCACCTTTTAATTCTTTTTTAACTCTTATTTTCGAATTTTGAAATGTGGGTCATGTATGTCAATCGTTGCCTTGTGTGCATCTGTATGAAACGATTTACGTAAATTTATGAGTTTTTGAACATGAAATTGTAATACAATATAACCAGAACGCATGCGATCAACTTACATACCTCTAAAGGTTCCGAAATTATAATTACTTTCTCGCCTTACGAATATTTTGTAAGAAGGGAGAATTATGTCTACGTGCGCCGGAATTGTATTTTTTCTACTTTTTTACTTTCTCTCCTTTACTAAGTACTCAGGTTTTCTTTAAATTGAGATATTTTGTATTTCTTTGTAAGGGTAATGTGATGTGTTTCTTTGTATACGACGAATCCATGACGCTTGGAAATCATAGCTTCATGGTTGAATACTTTTCACCAATCGCGTTCAAGTGTTTTCAAGACCGAAGACGCAAGTTCGCCATGTTGAAAATTTGCCTAGCGGTTATGGGTAGCGTAGCGTAGCGTCGGGAAGTCATTTGTATTCCAACGGAATGAATGAGATGGAGTGTAGAGATGATGGTAAGTAGCGTATGAATAAGAAGTGCATTAGCAGTAAGTGAAATGTCTGCATTATTATAGTTGGAAGATACGGATACGGAGATGCAGTGCAGCGATGATGGTAAGTAGCGTATGAATAAGTGCATTAGCAATAAGTGAAATGTCTGCATTATTATAGTTGGAAAAAATAAGATGCGTTTCTTAGTACACTTATTGCGGGGTCCCGGTAGCATATAAGCAAACTGCACATGTATTCGGCACCGGGCTTCCCTGATTGGCTAGCGGGCGAGGAGCGCGAAACCGCGCGAAATTCGTATCTCTTTCTACGGAGACGAGAGCCACAGTGAGTGAGTACACAACGCACATGCACTCTGCTACTGTGTTCGTAGGCAAAGCGATCGACTGCGTTTTCGGGCGTATATCTCTGACAGCTGTTATATTAGTCTTTACCATTATGGGAACTACGTATCTTAACAATCAAACATGTTTTGTCAGTAAGTACCTAAAGTTACATTTTGGTTTTATATAAATGTGAACCAGTGGCGTAGCCTGAGTTTTGGCTTAGGGTATGTAACTCGAGAAATGAGAAAATAATTTAAAACTTTAATTATAATTTAAATATTTCTCATTCACCAATACCATTTCTGTCACTTTGATCAATTAGAGCACACAAATAATTTGTATATTTAAAATAAAAACTGATCCAGTAAAAGTAATAATGGCTCACGTACTTAATGTAGTTTACTGGTTGAAAGTTAGAAAAATTTGACTTATGTTCACAACCTAGCAAAATATAAATGTGTGTCCTCATACTTTAATAAAAAGAGCACTATCAAACCCAATGATTTTGAAAATTGTCCAATTCATAACATTTCGAACCCAATAGAATTGGTATAATTTATACAATGGAAAACAATGATCTATAATAAAAATATAATAGGAAAGAGAAAATCAATCAATTTACAGCCACATTACTGAATTACATTAATGAAAAGCAGTTGACAGTTGTCCTTTTTGCTGCTTACATCAAGAGTTTCATCCAGTATGGCGGAGACAAACGAGGATTTAGAAATTTTATTTTTAATTTCATGGGACTTTACCGTGCTTACACTTGAAATTCAATGAATCTGAATTTCTGGTGAAATTGCACGAAACACTGGAATTTTCATATCATCCTTGTCAGTTTTATCATATTTCATTATTTCACTTTTATATCACATGAAATTTTCTCTGTTTGATGATCCCCTATTTTCATTATGGCTAGAAAATACAAACCCTTGTCTTACAAAAAAGTATACAACTCGAATGAAGTGTGACAGAATTTCCCTATTTTCCCTTATACCACCGTTGCATTGCTCAACATAGCCTGTGTTTGCTGTTTAAATAAAATTCTATCCTCTCATATTTTTTACAAATATTTTTAACTGTTTCTCACGTGCTATAATTTGGGCACAAAAATACGACTCCATAATTATGTAGGCACTTTGCATCGCGTGGTGCTCGCCATTCCAGGGCACAGATGTGTATTGCACAGTCACATACCCTTGTGCATTCAACCAGCACAATCCCTAACCTAAATTGGCTACAAATATATAGTTGCTAAATGCATTAAAATAAGGTCATAAACTTAAATAAAGGGACAATGTTCATTAATTAACTTTGTTCTCTTACAAACACCGAAGAGAACAATGAATTTTCGTAAAGTTTCGCTTTTTCGTAGGCACCACGGTAGGCACCTTGGATGTAACGGGTCACGGTGCATCTGATTCACAGCCACATTTCAGAATGATTCGTTCATCCTTGTGAAGAATCGAGTTCTCAATGGCGCAATGTTTGAAATATAATGAAATATTTTGTAGTAGAAAAAGAAAATAACAAATTGACAATTTACAATAATTTTAAAATAAAATAGCTTATATTGTCAGGGTATGTAACACATCACCCACATCCATGGACGCTACGCCCCTGATGTGAACTATGAAACTACATCATATTTCTTTCCAAGCGAATTACAGCTATGCCGCCTTACTAATAAACGTTGAGTAAAATTTACTTCTAGAGTAAGCTTGAAGTAGCCCAAATCTTTACTAATAAACATTGCGTAAGCTTGGAGTAGCGTAAGCTTGGAGTAAGGGCTGCGTAGTTACCATGGCAACCGCTACTCATAGTCTACCCTTGTTTAAGCTTTGAGTAAGGAGAAAGTATCTCGCTTGGACCCGTTTCCGCCGTCCGCAGTATCCGGCAGTATCGCAGTCGATTGCAGTGTTTCGTGAGGACTGTTGTGTTGTTGTTGTTGCCGCCTTATTTTTACGCACGTGGTCGACATGGAGCAGACTCGCAAGAGGAGTGAAAATTGGGAAAAAGCGGAGAAGGTACGTAGATATTGTACATAAATATATATACACACACACGTGTTTTCAGTAATAACCTATTTCGTGTGCCGTAAGTATTTAACATGATCGATTCTGCTCCAGGAGCTGCTTACGGAGGTCATATCCCAGTTCGCGGACCTGCTCAACAGGAAAGAAAATTCCACTTCGATAAATAAAGCCAAGTCACAGGCTTGGAAAGACATTGTGGAGAAGTATGTTACAGAAGTGCAATGTGTATTTGCTTCGATGTCTTCTATAGTCCTTCATAAATTTTTATATTTTTCATTTGTTCAGATTCAATACTTACAATGATAGACCTCGAGATCTAAAACAAATAATGATCCAATGGAGGTCCATGAAGAGTAAAAGCAAGAAGGAGATAGGGGACCATAGGAGGGAGAGACGAAAAACCGGTGGTGGCCCAATGCCCCACCACCATCTCAGGAAGCCCTGGAGATTTTGAACCTGCTACCACTGGAATTCGTGGACGGGACAAATGAGTATGATTGCGACGTAAGTATCTTTCGTCCTGAGATAACCAAGCCAAACTTATATGTAAAAAAGTAAATAATTAAAAATAAATTGTCTCTGGTTTTCATAGGTTGACCAGGATACTGTGTTGCTGCAGGATGGCAACTCGTGTACCATTGTAAGTTAGTTCTTGGTTATATAAGGAGGAACATGTATATTGCTATTTGGTGAATTGCTAAATCTGTGCAAGACCCAGTGAATTCAAAGTTGCTGCTGGATTAATGTCCCAATCTGTAAATTATAACCAAAATTCTTAAGTCCTTTCGTTAGTTTATAGTTTACAGTTTTGATGCCGATATTAAATTAATAGTAGGATTCTTGCAGACTATTGCTAGAATATTGTGATACCATATTGCCATTAATTTTCTTGCTCAGTATATTTTCTAAAGTAGAAATTTCTTGAAGGCACAAATGAATAATATTTCACTATAATGCATGAAATATTATATAATAACCGGCTCAAATAGTTCTGTACCTGTGTGCAATTGAAAGTGCTGTGGGGGAAAAAACAGTGAAAATATAAAAGTGAAATGCTGTGCTTTCCAGTTGTTTAGAAACATATGGAATCAAATAATGTTATTCTAAAGCTAGTGGCTTAATCTTTTTTTTCCAAATATTTTCCAGAGTCCCAAACCCCTTCCGTCAGGTAGCAGGCTCCAGGGCACGTGGAGGTCCAATGCCAGAAAGGTGAGAAAAGGATTACATCTGTTCAATGACTTTTTAATTCTATTACCATCTAATTACCATTCATGCATTAGTTAGGAGCAACTCTGAAATGATAATGCAGTGTTATTCTAAAGCTAGTGGCTTCATCTTTTTTTTCCAAATATTTTCCAGAGTCCCGAACCCCTTCCGTCAGGGAGCGGACTCCATGGCATGAGTAGATCCAGTGCCAGAGAGGTGAGAAAAGGATTACATCTGTCCAATGACTTTTTAATTCTATTACCATCTAATTACCATTCATGCATTAGTTAGGAGCAACTCTGAAATGATAATGCAGTGTTATTCTAAAGCTAGTGGCTTCATCTTTTTTTCCAAATATTTTCCAGAGTCCGGAACCCCTTCCGTCAGGGAGCGGACTCCATGGCATGAGTAGATCCAGTGCCAGAGAGGTGAGAAAAGGATTACATCTGTCCAATGACTTTTTAATTCTATTACCATCTAATTACCATTCATGCATTAGTTAGGAGCAACTCTGAAATGATAATGCAGTGTTATTCTAAAGCTAGTGGCTTCATCTTTTTTTTCCAAATATTTTCCAGAGTCCCGAACCCCTTCCGTCAGGGAGCGGACTCCATGGCAAGAGTAGATCCAGTGCCAGAAAGGTGAGAAAAGGATTACATCTTTCCAATGACTTTTTAATTCTATTACCATCTAATTACCATTCATGCATTAGTTAGGAGCAACTCTGAAATGATAATGCAGTGTTATTCTAAAGCTAGTGGCTTCATCTTTTTTTTCCAAATATTTTCCAGAGTCCCGAACGACTTCCGTCAGGGAGCGGACTCCATGGCATGAGTAGATCCAGTGCCAGAGAGGTGAGAAAAGGATTACATCTGTCCAATGACTTTTTAATTCTATTACCATCTAATTACCATTCATGCATTAGTTAGGAGCAACTCTGAAATGATAATGCAGTGTTATTCTAAAGCTAGTGGCTTCATCTTTTTTTTTCCAAATATTTTCCAGAGTCCCGAACGACTTCCGTCAGGGAGCGGACTCCATGGCAAGAGTAGATCCAGTGCCAGAAAGGTGAGAAAAGGATTACATCTTTCCAATGACTTTTTAATTCTATTACCATCTAATTACCATTCATGCATTAGTTAGGAGCAACTCTGAAATGATAATGCAGTGTTATTCTAAAGCTAGTGGCTTCATCTTTTTTTTCCAAATATTTTCCAGAGTCCCGAACGACTTCCGTCAGGGAGCGGACTCCATGGCATGAGTAGATCCAGTGCCAGAGAGGTGAGAAAAGGATTACATCTGTCCAATGACTTTTTAATTCTATTACCATCTAATTACCATTGAGATATTTGACCAGTCCAAGAATTTAAACTTTATTTGAAAAAAAGAAAGCAAAGGGGAAATATTTAAATTACAAACAATATACAAGAGTAAAATTAAATAAGAAAATCTGTTGGCAATCAACAATGCATTATTTCTCATCTGGAGAGTTCCCAGAACAGTCATAAAGATATGTAAAAGAATTCAATTCATCCCAAATATTGAGAGTCTGAAGTTTTTATATAGAATTTCTGAAACCAATCTAGAATAATTTGTTTGTCTCCAAAACTTTATTTGAAAAATTAATAGAATGACCGCTCCAGACATGCAGTTATTGAAAAACAATGTTATCTATATTATTGTAGTGTTATTTTTAAGCTTGAAGCTTTATTTTTTTGAAGAGCTTAAACAGATGTCAAGAGTTGTGAAATGGATTTTTGTAAATAATAGAAAACAAATGTTTTATTTTGTCAATATTCACAATATTAATAAATAATTTACATTTTTTTCAGCAATTCGACCTTAGGAAGGCGACGTATATTTCCCAGAATGAGTGGAGGCGAAAGGAGGAAGCAAGGCGTGCAGAACTGCACGCTGCAGAAATGCAGAGGAATCGAGAACTCCACGAGGAGGAAATGAGTAGAAGAAGGGAGTGGAGAAGTATGATGCGGGAGCAACACGAAATAATCATGTCACAGAATAAAATATTGTTAGAAATAATGAAGGAAACCAAAAATAAAACAATGAACAATTTTCAGAACTTTTTATTTCACAGTACGTGTGTGTGTGTGTGTGTGTGTGTGTGTGTGTGTTTTTTTAAACGAGGGGAACTGTGGAAATCTTCAAAAAGACACTGAGAAGGGTCCGCACTCCTCAGCAGTGTGAGATTTTTACTCACTAAAACCACAAACCCTATATTTGGCCATGCATTGCTTCACCTAATCAGCTGTCACAGCAGTACAATTAGGCAAAGGTGAAAATGAATTTAAAAATTATTTTGTATAAATACAGCACGCTCAGCAGCGCCCCGCAGATTTACTGGAAAATCCAGAGGCTCTAACTCATCCTCTTCGATTTCCTGTTCTATAGGAAATTCTCTTTCCTTCAGCTCAATGGCAATATTGTGTAGCACTGCCAGAGCTACAATGGTCACTTTTGTTTGCTCCAGAGATGTTCTAAATCCTGTGAGCAAACATGTTGGATATTACTTTAATTGAATACTTTAGTTACATAGAAGCGACTGAGATGAGAATGCAATAAATGTTGTTAAAATGCATGGTCATATATCGAATACCTGATAGCAAACACCTGAAGCGGCTCTTCCAAAGGCCAAAGCACCGTTCAATGCAGTTGCGCGTGCTTTTGTGCCTGGCATTATATGCCTGCTCATTTTCACGCCTTGGATTGCGCACTGGGGTAAACAAATAGGGAGTGCAGGGATATCCCGAGTCTCCGAGCAACCTCCCTCGGAATTCTCCTGCCTCATACCTTTGCTTCAGTCGCGATTCGTTAAAAATCCTGGCATCGTGGACGCTTCCATGCCATCGGGCCACAATGTCCAGGAATTTTAACTTGGCATCACAAACGCCCTGAAAATATATTTCAGAACACAGAGTTCATGTTTTGCGATGTCTTCATAATATTACTGATTTCTTTTAAATAAACAATTATTGAAACTAATATTTATATGCAGTACCTGAACATTCAATGATGGAAACCCTTTACGGTTGAAGAACATTTGCCCTGCATCTGTTCTCATGTTCGGAATGCGGATGTGGGTACAATCGATGCACCCAATCACACTCCTGAACCTGTGAACGGATGAGAACAAATGGGCGGCTTCAGTTTCTTCAACAACTGTTCGGGGCATATAAATGTACCGTGGCCTCGCTCTGGCAATGCTGAGAGCCACCCTCCTGCAGATGTTGGGGACTGACTGCTGGCTAATGCCATGCAAGTCCGCACAGTCGTCTTGTATCTGTGGGAGAGTTTATACACATAAATATATATAAAATGTAGGTTATGTGACCATGTTTAGCAATAAAAAGCAAATCAAAATACGTTACCATATTTCGTCCCCAGCACCTGAGTGCTGTCAGAATTTGGATATCTGGGGAAAGTTTACTCCCTCGGGCACTTTCGGAAGACAAACTATCCCCAAATACATGAATGAGCTCCATCGCTCCCTCCTTTGAAAATCGGTATTTTCGGCGGAATTCCTCCGCTGTGTATTCCTCAAAAGGATTCCTTCTGAGGCGATACACTTTCCTCTTCCTCGGACGGGCCTCATCAAACGTGGCCTCAATGTTTTCCACTTCCTCCACATCTTCAATATCAAAAAGATCCATTTTAAAACACTCGCGTTTCACAGCCACTTCACAACACGTTCCGAAGAGCACGCCAAACTAATACCAGAAAGATCGATAATTGAACGAAACTATCGATGGAACATTGACCTACGAAGTCGACACGAGGTTTTTAGGCGTTGCCAAACGTTGATTGTGAAGTAACGCCGGAGTAGTTGCTCTTAGCTTACTCAGCGTTTATTAGTAGGAAATTACTCATCCCTTACTTCACGCTTACTCTGAAAGTAGTTAGTTCCTAAGTAAACATGTTACTCCAGGCTTAAACCAGACCTCTATTAGTAAGGCAGATGAAATTTTAATGGATAATGAAGAAGAAACTGTCATAAGAACTGCAATATGTTGGATTGAAGACATTTGGGTAGAGAAATGTGCGAAGATCACCCAAACGAAATGGAATGTCAGATCATCAAAACCTTCAGGAAAATGATTTGTTTGTTCGTAAGTTGATAGAAATACATCTTATGTTCCAATTTTATTATAGAGAGTGTAAAATTTGTCCTTTCACTTTCAGAAAAGTGTATGCCATCTTAGTACGAAAAATAAAAGACTTTCTAAAAACTCTGGCTGTCCAGCTAAATTGTCTGTAAAAATAAAACGTAACACTGCAGACACAAGAAGAAAAGATGCCTTTATTAAGATATGCAGGGTTTTCAATTTGTATATTGATATTGATTTAAAATGTGTTTAGTGACGTCTTGATACAGCTTCAAAACAAAACTTTGCCACACAGTGTTAGTGAGCACGTGAACATTAATTTCGAGTTATAATAGTTGTTCTAAAACTGAATTCATTAAACATTTGGGCTATTTGTGACTGTCATTATTTGCATCGTCCCCTACAGGAATTCAATTTAGTTTTTCTGAAACTTGGTTTCGTAGTTTATGCTAGGGTTTTTATTTCATGGCGCGTGAGGGCCTGTCTTCACGTTATTTCTCATCTTTCACGGTCGTGCCGCTAGATGTCGCACGATCGCGACCATATCAAGCAGTGCTTCTGATCATGCAACATCTGGCGGCACGACCGAGAAAGTTGCGAAATGTCTTGAGATATTCCATCGTGAAGACAGGCCCTTTCTCTCCAAGAAATAAAATCCCAAGTATAGGCACACAGTATTCTCGGAATCAAACCGCGTGTGCGAACAGGTTTAGGACCACTGTATATTCGTAGAAACGTCTCCCACGTTGGACGCGCAATCTGGCGTTTCAGATTGCAAACATCCGGCGTATCAACTAACTCTTGGAGCTAAACAGAGAATGAAACACTGAGTTCGACTGATCATTTATACATCCCCGAACACCATTCCTGCTATTTTTTCAGTCCAAGTGCAAGAAAATTGAGTGTACAAAAAATTATCTTTTTTGTTTAGCAAACTAAACATCATAAGAAGTATAAAACTGACTTAGACAAGTAAAAATATCAATAAACAAATTTTCCTTTCAAAAATCCTACTTAGCAATTGTGGAATAAATATAAATACTTAAGTTAGAAAACAAGTAAATACCCACAATTTAGTACAAATCAATAAAAATGAAAAAAATTGTTAAATGTTTAATTCATACATCTATTAATTAAACAATTAAATATAATTTAATTTTAATAACACACCTTCTGTGGCTTCTTTTAAAGTATAATCAAAAACTTGAGAATGCTGTTAAATTACTGTAATTTACAATCTGTAATTACACTAATTTTAATATTAAAAATTAAACACAAGCCTAATAATCAATTAAAATAATTAATTTTTATTTTCATGATAGGATTGTGTGGGGTTATAACAATAATGAAAATTCATAACCACAATGCAACTGCTGAAACAGAGGTTTCTGCTCGCTGATAAGGCTACAAGGGGAGCATTCCTTCAATATTTTAAAATGGGAATGAGTATTGCAGAATCATACAATTATCACGAAACCCTTCTTGAATATATTGAAGATATTTGTGAAGACGATTATGCCAGTGGTTGTACAACTTCAACAGAAAGAACTGTGTGCTACTGACATCATACCTAAGGCCTAGGTCAGGCCAAAGTGAAATCTCATAGTTAGTCATTGTGTATCATATTTACATTACTCCCTTTTTGCTATTTTTTCTTTTTGGTTGTGTTCTCTATGTAATATAATTAATTAATTTCAATAGTATGAAATACATGATGAGTCGATTATAATTGACTGTTTTATGCACATGTGCAGATTTTAAAGATTTCAAGCACTAAAACCATTATAAAAATGTCCTTAATAAATGTGTTCAAATTCATTTAGATGCTATCGAAAAAATTTAAAAAATGAGTTGTTGGCAAAAACCATTAAGAAATTTGAATACTTACAACTATTTCTATTACAACTTATTTATACTCCTGAAATAAATCAAATTACCTTCAATAAGATTATAATATACTATAATAATGTGAAAATGTTTACAAAATGCGCAGTGCAGTAAATATTTTAATAAAATTTTCAATTTGCAACCTGTTAATTTTAATTTAATTCTACTCAAAATTGGAAATAATACCGAGACAACTTGCGGTTTCTATCAATCCCTTCAGCCTCCTTTGTTTTTGCCTCATTTACCCTCCCCTCTAACTAATAATTTTCAATGGCGCATTACAATTGTTGAGATGAGCAGAATAAAATCCTTCATTCGTCTGAATCAATGAATTCTTATAATAACATATGCTTATTATTTAACTAAAATGATGCCCTCCCTAAACAAA
>JAHLJT010008061.1:0-48839 GCA_031308135.1 Acheta domesticus
TGAGGTGACAAACCAAGCTAATATATATTCTAGATAGATCATAATGTATGCTGAAAGTTGTAAGAACTGTGAAGAAATTTTTACAATTTGGTGGAACAGTTCAAAAATGGTCGAAGCTCATGATTGACAACATCGTTCTCGCCACATCAGCAAGAAAAGTCATGTTGACTGAAATTGGAGACGCTGTAGGTGCGTTTTGTTTGATTGTCATGAGAACAGTCTTTAGTAAACAGCCAATATTGTTTAGATATGTTTTTGAAGAAGTGAAACCAGTCATGAGAGAGAAAAGTCATGGATCTCAGAGGAGAGATGTGATTCTCCAGCAAAACAACGCACGTCCTCACACTCCCACACAAACCCGTGAAACCATTGACAAAATGGGTTGGGAGGTACTGCCTCTCCACTTACAGCCTCAATTTAGCACCATGTGATTTCCATTTGTTTGGCCCACTGAAGGAGGCATTACGTTGGGAGAAAGTCCCAAGATAACGAGGTTTGTCAAAAAAATTTGTGGGAAATGGTTCAAACACCAAGATAAAAAGTACTTTGCAGCCGTCATACAAAAGCTGGTAGCCCTTTGTAACAAGTACATAAATGTTGGTGAGAAATATATTAAAAAGTAGGAGAAGTCCTGTTTTGTAAAAATCAACATTTATTTCTCCAGACCAATTTGTCTCTTTAAGTATTGAATGTCCCTCGTATATTGCACAACCCTGTGTCGACTTTCAAAGATGAAATAAATAATTTTTTCTTAACACGGTTACGGTCACGCAATGGACGCCAGTCGATTGTTTCCACACAGTCGTGACGTGCCACTTGTATTGACGTTAGTATTTTAAAAATGCCACGAAATTTCAACATCAGGATCATAAGGGATAGATACATTCAACCCAAAGAAGAATTTTTGTTCTTGAAATCCCAATACGTTTCCTTATAATATAAAATAATATAACAATAATAATAATAATAATAATAAAATATAATAATAATAATAATGGGTAAATTTCAAGGACAGGGTTCGGCTCCTATTGACGCGCACGATTCGGTTCCGAACGAGTCACTCGCGGCGCCGCCACAGTGTGCCCGGCCACACGGCCACGTGGCCCAACGCACTTTCGTGTGGAATCGTGACGCTTCGCTACCCGTGTCCAAGTTAGGACGAGGCTCGGGCCTTCGGCCCTCGCGTTGACATAAAACATCCTTGAGTCTGTCCTACGCATAATTACCAACGTATTTTATGCAAATTTCACCTTAAATGTTTACGCAAATCCGCGAAAAATAAACCATTGTAATTCTCCATTACACATTCGCACCACACCGCACAATCCCAATGCAAGCACAAAGGCATCTTCCCGCTCCCTGAGTGATCCGTTCTCGTGGTCCGCGCGAGTGAACCATGCGCAAGTGAACCGTGCGCCGTTGTTTTAGTGAGCCGAACCCTGTCCTTAAAATCAGCCTAATAATGATATTAAAAAAAGGGGAATTTTCCAAGGAGATTTGCTATCTCCTCTGTTGTTTTGCATCAGTTTGATCCCACTATCTAGACAGTTGTCGCACACTGGACTTTGGTTACAAGCTCCATGGTGATGAAAGGCCAGTATCACATTTGTTTTACATGGATGATCTTAAAGTGTTTGCTAAGAATGAAGCGATTCTCTCCCAAATGCTGTTTGTCATCAATGATTTTAGCAATGACATCTGCATGAAATTTGGTCTTGACAAGTGTGCAAAAGTCAACTTAAAAAGAAGCAAAATGACCACGTCAAAGAACATTGAAGTTGATACGCACACTGTGCTTCAAGATCTTGAGCGAGGTAAAAGTCACAAATAAACTGGGCATTGAAGAATGTGAAACCATCTCAAACGACACATGAAAGAGAGAATTCGCAGGAAGTATTACCGAAGAGTGAGACTGGTCCTGCAGTCTGCTCTGAACTCCAGGAATAGAATATCTGCAATTGGTAGTTTGACGGCTCCCTTTAGCCGAATAGAGTTCTGGACTAGTGAAGGACGGACAAGGGAATGCCGCGATGTGACTTGTCGAAACATACCCTCATACCTTTTCATTCCATGTACATGTCCTTTTGATCTCATAGTGAGGTATGAGGGTATGCTTCGACATGTCACATCGTGGCATTCCCTTGTGTGTATCGTCGTTGACTGGCAAGCTTCTTTGTGGGGGAAGGTCTCGTATCTGGGTTCCGCGCTCTTTCCATACCTTGAAAAGTTCTATTTCCGAGCCCTCGTTTTTCGCTTTTGCAAAGTAAATGCACCACATCACATCGTTTAATTCATCCCATGTCATCTCTTCGATGGCGTCGAGCTACTGCCGGCTCTAGGTCCCTGGGACTAACATCTGTAGGATGGCCCGATGTCGACAAGGTGACATTAGTTGGGTTAGTGAATTATATTACTACTCTTTATTACTATTTTTTTTGAGAATCGATCTTATTAGGACCACGCGAACGTGCAACTGCACTAACCGAGGCGCAGTCATATTCTTCCCGGAGGTATGTGCACGTGACTTCCTTTAGGGGACAGCAGTTCCATGCTGAATCCACTTTTAAAACTCCAAGGTTGTTAGCCCTGGGGGATGAGGTATGAAATGATAATGCAGGAAGGAAGGAAAGGACGGTTTCAAACTTACACACAAAGATCCATGCCGCGGGCGGGATTCGAACCCTCGACCCTTTAGGGACCAGGCAGCTACGACACTTCAGACTTAGCGACCTCGTCTATTCGGGACGGCTTTTATTTATAATAATAATAATATTGTTGTTATTATTATTATTATTATTATTATTATTATTATTATTATTATTATTATTTCCCTAGAAAAAAGCACTGGGGTTTTAATGAACAAAAGTACTTATTTTTCGTATCTCTTCCTCATTTCCTAGGGTGTTGAAATTAGCTGTGACTTTTTTAATTTATTAACGTCAATGGAGGTGTCACGCCATGACTAAATGTCAAAATACACGGCTGCCGGCGTCCATTGCGTGACAGTTTTATAAGAGTCATGTGATTCTCTTTGAAAATCGTTACAGAATTGTGAAAGGTATCTACTAGTAAATTTATAGTACAATTCAATATCAGCTCGACATAGTTGCATAAGAAATTATTTGTCGAGAACGAAAATTGTTGTAAATATGCAATAGTTGCTTCAAAATATCGGGGATTCTAGAGCAGATCTGTTTACGAGCAAGTGCTGTTCATTTGGTCGCTGACAGTACTCAGTGTTTTTTTTTTTATTTGATTTATTCAAGAATTGGCCTTTGGTCCTCTGTGGCCGCGTTTAATAAATACTGTAGACGTAGAATATTTACAATACATCGTATGATACATAGTATACAAAATTCTAGTTTAAGATACAATACAAGTTTGGGGTTACATAATAGATATATGAGGAAAGACTCATCGGTTTGTGTCTATGGGGTGATCGAAAATTCTCTGGGTAACAGTACTTTTAGTCTTTTGCGGTGCTGATTCTACTTACCTGTGTGAAGGGGAATTGCTGAAGAAATCTGTAATATTTTAGACAAAAATTTTATGGATAGGAGGGAAACGTGGATGGGAATGGGTGTAAGGTCAAGTTCGTTATGTAACTATGCATTTACATTCAACCAGGGAACTTTGGGATGGGGCATAATAATCGATGTTGGAAGATATGCATTTTGTTAGGCTATTTTGTTTTCGCTATGGCAGTCCAGATTGGAGAAATATAGGAGACTATGGGACTGATCATTGATTTATAGAGATAAATAGCAACATTTAGTTGTTGAACTATTTGGAAGCAAGAAATATCTACAACCATGTAGTGAATGAAGTCTCATTAGATGCTCTTGGTGAATTGCCAAAACTTAATTATAATAAAAATAAATCATATATGTACCCATGCTGAAATGATAATATGGAGAAAATCGTAAAAAGGAAAAGAAAGCTTTGAAAGAATGGTTGAAAACTAGGAGCCATGAGGACATAAAATACTATTCGCAGTGTTGTAGGGAAGTAATCAAAGCCAACAATGAAAATGTGGGATAAAAAATTCAAAACTACTGATGCGCATGTGAGGTACAGAAAGGGCACTGAAGCATGGAAAATGTTAAAAACCTCTTAGACGAAACCGAAAAGAGACTATGCTCGTAAGTATTATGCCCTTAAAGGAATGGAGAATATATCATCAGTGGCTGTTAACTTAAGATCGTCCATAATTTATTACTCTATCAGACAATGAGATAAGTTTCTCTGATCAGAATTTTACTGAAAATGACGTCATCTCAGTCAATAAGGTAAAGTAAGCTCTTAGATTCATGAAAATTGGACGCCCACCGAACGGACTCCTCATAGAACTTTTTAAATATTGGACGGACTTGGTTCACGGGCTATTGGCTTACGTTTTCAGCTGTTTCCTGAGGAATGAAATTGTGCCACCTGAGTGGAAACTGCTTTTACTTCTAGCATTTACAAGAAAGGAGAGAGACGAGTTTGCTCCAGTTGCAGAGGAATAATTGTGTCTAATTTTCTTTCAAGACTATAGGCAAAATTATAAAATAAAGATTTGCAAATAAGATGCACGATCTAGGAGAATGAAATGCATTTCGTGCTGGAAGATCAAGTGTGGATTGTGTTTTCCGGTTAAAGCAGCTCGAGAAGAAACAGTTAGCAAGAGATCTTGGCAAACTTGGTCTTCATAGATCTCGAAAAGTCGTATGATACCATTCCTCTCTGTAAATTGTGGTTAGCAATTAAAGCAAAAGAGTTTCGACCTGTACATAAGAGATAATTGTACTAAAAGGGTGAACAATATATAATATATTGCTATATCACAGCTTATATATATTACTCCGTATATACGTATGTATACGGGAAAATAAAAGAGGATTCATTTCTGCAAGCAAAAGATGTAACTTACATGTACCGTTTTGTTATTAGAAGTAAATGTACTTTATTTATTTTTAATGAAAATGTTTGGGGTCTTGGGACGAGGTCACCCAGTTGCCCTCTCATTTTTTGCTCGCTGTGCAGCAAAAATAGTCTTCTTCCTACTTCTCAATTTACCTATGGAGAGATAGGGCCAGGTGAGGTGTTTTTCTTGCTATCTGCCGTTAATACGAGGGCAACCAATCGATAGTAATTTTTTGTGCATTTGCTTTTTCCCGGAACAAGCCGCTCGTTCTCCATTGGTTGCGCAAGCGCTTGTTTGGTCTCCCCCAGCCACCCCCTGGCAATGTTCGCCTCGCGCCGCCAGTGGAGACGCGTAGAGTTCGACGGTGGTCGAGCCGCTCGCCTTGGAGGCCGTTCGCGTTGGACCAAAAGTTCGACCACCACTTTTGAAAGTTTTGTTGCGACCTTCATCCACGCATTGTGTCGTAATACGTCTATTGAATTCAGATCGCTTTTATTTTAGAACGTGTCTCTACAACTTCATCAACAGGCGAAAAAGTGAAGGACTCACTTCAGAAGGGACGAGTAGTGTTTTTTAAATAATATCCAAGTTTTGCTGTTGAGTTATAAATATTTCTGACTAGAAACACGCAAATCGTCAGGAACTGTGTCCAGAAGTTGTAAATAAATCTGGAGGAGGGTCAATTGTGGACATGGTTCACTATCTCGGGTTTGTGTTGGTTTTCAATACGGTAGTTGGTTCTTCTCTGTACGCTGAACAACTGCCCCTAAGACGAGCCAGCGGAAAATTCCTGCTCCTACCGACATATGCGAAGGCAAATAACGACAGCTCCAACACGGAGGACAACGTTACTCATTATCCTCAAGATGAGACATTAATCGTTGCGTTTGAGACCTGTGACCGATTACACCATAGATCAGCAATAGATGTAATAGTAATATATGTAAGTCACTTGCATTCTAGGATTAGAAAACAAAATCACAATTTACTTGCTTGTCAACGTTTTTAAATGTGTTTCTATATCATCAGGGCTAATGCACGGAATAACGTAATGCATTTAAAAAAATTAAAATTCTTAAAGACCCCTTAGTCATTCCATATTAAATCAACACAGTCGTTTTACATCGACATCTCCGATTCAAATGAAATTTGACACTTAGGTAGTATGAATGAAGAATACGAAAAGTACAAATTTTGATTAAAATATTTGTGAAATACAGTCATGTAAAAGTTTACAAAATTGGGTTCCCGAAAATGTTTAAATTGATGTAGAACCTCTCCAAATTCAGATAGAGAGCTGGAACAGGTGTTATTTTGCAGCTTTCTTTATGGTCTTTTATATGATATGCAATTAAATAGTGATTGGGTTAAAACGGGTTTTCAAATTTAAATTTAAAATTTTGATTGTCAGTTTTTTCATAATGCTCATCTTCAAAAACATTGAAAAAATTCCAAAATAATGCGTATATGTTTCCAAACAGATGGTGCAAGTTTAAACATGGGTGCACATGCAATGGGTTCATATGGTAATCTTTACTTAAAATGCACAATACAATATTTACTTCATATATTTACAATACCATACTTCATACATTTACAATACTAAATATTTACAATATTTACTTCCTCTAGATTTTACTGATTTAAAATGCATATTATTTAAAACATAAGTTGTAATATGTAATTAAACATAAGTCTTGTATATATACAAATTATTAATGTAGTGTTTTTAGTTGTGTTTTTTTATTGTTTTATCATATTATTATTATTATAATTCCACTACATCATGACTAAAGTGTTATTAGTCAACTCAAAATAAAATCTACTCCAGGTTGCAACCAGGTACCTAAGGAGCAGATCTAGGAACAGTTGGTGCCTCTACAATACTTTGCGCAAAATGTGGGATGTTCCAAACAAAGCAATTTCTTGCACTTCCCAGTCTTTTGAATTACCAGGGAGTTTAGGCACGTTCTTACACAACTTTTGCGGAACAAATCCCAGAGCTCCGATAACAATCGGACGACCTGTGCTTTTACGCCCAACATTCGGCTGATCTCGATTTCCAAACTCTTCTATTTATGACGTTTTCTCTGCCTCCTTGCTAATTTTTTTAAATAATTTTTATTATTTTGAAGATTGTACATGGCTCAGTTTAGCAATACAAACTTTCTCACATTTTTTTGATGCTTATTATCTACGTTAAAAAACTAAAATATTACTTCTTTACAACTAATTATTAGGGAGAGGAAACCCACTGAGCACCTCACAAAAGGATCATCCAAATTGGCAAATTGTATATAAAAAACATGCTTGGGAAATCTATTTTTTATTCTGGTTGCGTTTCTGGGTGCTTTGCCTAGGTTATATTGGGATAGTTGTGTAATTGATGGTAAATTGTTATAAAAATTATGGGATAACTTGGTGATGTGATGTATGATAGGCTTTATTTAAATTTCTTTATGAAGTTGTTTGTTTGTGATGAACCAGGGTGCATTGGTTATTGTTCGCAGGAATTTATTCTGTATGACCTGTAATTTATGGATATTGGTTTTTGCTGCATTAATCCAGACAGGACAGGCATAGAGCATTAGGGGTCTTATTACTGTTGTATATATGAGCTTAGCATTTTCTATTGTTATTTTACTGTGGTTGTTTATTAATGGTTTTAATTGGATTAGTTTGACTTTTGTTTGTTGTGTTTTAATGTTTATATGTTCTTTCCAGTTAAGTCTAGTGTCTAAATGTAGTCCTAGATATCTCACTGTTTTGTTTTGTGGAGTCCAAGGAATAATGTTATTGTTCAGTGTGAGAGGTGGTGGCGTTGAAATGGTTTTTAATGAAAAGATTTTTGCTGTTGATTTGGATGGATTTAATTTAATTTTCCATTTGTTTGACCAAGCACTGATTTGGTTTAGATATTGTTGTATTGTGTTTCTTAATATATCAAGTGATGTGCTAGAACAATACAATGCTGTATCATCTGCAAATTGTGTTATATTGATTGTGTTGGATGTAGGGATATCAGCAGTGTAAATATTAAATAATATAGGTGACAATGGGGAGCCCTGAGGAAGTCCAGCCAAAATTGGTTTGGGGTTTGAGAGATGTTTATCTATTGAAACTGCAAAGGTTCTATTGCTTATGAAGCTATTGATGATGTTGGTTAAGTACTTGGGTGTACCATTAATTTTAAGTTTGTACATGAGACCTTCATGCCATACTCTGTCATATGCTTGGGAAATGTCTAGAAAGGTTGATATGGTGTGTAATTTTCTCTGGAATGCTGTTTGAATATGTTCAGTGATTCTTAATAATTGATGAGTGGTTGATAGCTTTTCTGTGAATCCAAATTGATGTATGGGGATGATACCATTTTTGTTGAGGTAATTGTTGAGTCTTTTCTGAATGATTTTCTCTAGAATTTTTGATAAAGAGGGTAACAAGCTTATTGGTCTATAATTTTCTACATTTGATGGAGTTTTGTTTGGTTTTGGTATGGGTATTACTATAGAGTGTTTCCATAAAAGTGGAAAATATCCTGTTCTTAATGAAGAGTTATAAATATTATTTAGAAATGCTATGGCTTGGTTTGGTAGATTTTTGAGTATTTTATTGTTTATTCTGTCATGTCCTGGGGCCTTTTTATTGGGAGTGCTTTTATTATATTTGTTATTTCCTGAGGAGATGTGAATCTGATTCTGCCTCCTTGCTAACGACGTTTTGATCGCAAGGTACAGCAACATCGACAAGTAGACACGATTTTTCCTCAAAATCCCGGATAACTATATCCGGTTTGTTTGCTGCAATGGTGCGATCAGTTTGAATTTTTGGTCATACAATATTGTACACAATCCAACAGACGTCACCGGTTTTGCTGAGTGTTCGTACCACTTGGGGCATGTGTTTGGAACTTAGTAGGGGCGGTACAGATCTGCCAGTGGAGGTAGCTACACACCCTGTCGTGTCTTTTCAAGTATTCGGTCTTGGTAAGATTGGACAAGCTGAGACAATATGATCAATGGTTTCTACGTGTTCCTGGCAAATGCGGCATTTATAATCTTGGAAAATTTTGAGAACCGCTTTATCTAAATGTCGTGTTCTCAAGGCCTGATCTTGGCAGCTATTACAAGTGCTTCCGATTCTGGCTTCATTCTTCCCCTTTTAAGCCACTTAAATGATTGATCTTTATTGATCTTCACCTTGTCCATTCGTTTCAAATATTGTCCGTGGAGTGGTTTGTCTCTGCAAGATTGCTTTAACATTTTTTGTGTCTCATATTTCATGTGAAATGTGAATGTTTCATTCGCATTTCATTCAATGTTTTTTCAATTTGTCTCAGGCCTCTTCCTCCTTCCTTACGTGACACATAAAGTCTATGTACATCAGCTCGCGGGTGGGTAACATGATGCATTGTAAGCAGTTTTCTGGTTTTCGATCCATGATGCCAATTTCCCGCTCAGTCAGTCCACTAGTCCGAAGCTGTATTCAGCAACAGGCACCGCCAAACTACCTATTGCTGATATTTTTATTCCTGGAATTCAGAGCTTACTGCAGGACCAGTCTCACTCTTCTATAATACTCCCTGCGAATTCTCTCTTTCATTGTGTCGTTCGAGATGGTCTCACATTCTTCAATTCCCAGATATTTGTAAGTTTTACCTGGCTCAAGATCTTAAATCACAGTGGGCCTATCTTCTTCAATGTTCTCCGACGTGGCAATTTTGCCTATTTTTAAGTTGACTTTTGCACACTTGTCAAGACCAAACTTCATTCAGATGTCATTGATAAAATCATTGATGACGGACAGCATTTGGGAGAGAATCGCTTAATTCCTTGCAAACACTTTAAGATCATCCATGTGAAAACAAATGTGATACTGGCCTTTCATAACCATGGAGCTTGTAACCAAAGTCAGTGTGCGACAACTGTCTAGATAGTGGCAATCAAACTAATGCAAAAATACAGAAGGGATAGAGAATCTCCTTGGAAAATTCCTCTCTTTATCTGAATACTTCTAGTTTCTACTACTCCTTTCATCTATGTATTAGTAACCTGGTACTCCATAACTTCATACATGACTTGCAAAACTCAGCAAGTCTAGGATGAAATCGATAGATCTCCAGGGTCTTCAAAATCCAATCGTGTTGTACACTGTCAAAGGCCTTCTGGTAGTCAATCCAAGCCATGCTTAAATTAAGTTTTCGCTTCTTTACATCATGATTTTATTCAGTAGCAAGATTTCCTTACAGCCATAGGAACATTTACGACATCCTTTCTGTTAAACTGGAAACAGATAGTTCTTCTCTAGGTGCCTATACATTTTGTCAGCTAAGGCTGCAGTTATAAGTTTGTACATTACTGGTAGGCAAGTGATTGGCTTGTAGTTCTTCGCCAAAGTGCTGTCTTCCGCTTTGGGTAGCAAATACGTGATGCGGCGAGTGAGCCATTCGGGGAGTTCCTTAGGGGGTTTTCTAAAATCTTATTAACAACAAAATGCGTCTTTGTTGTAGGATCTGCTCTCCTCCCAGATTCCTGTCCAAAAAGTTTTGACGTCATCTTTTTAAGGAGGAGCAGCGTTACCCTTTGGTTTTTGAGTCAGACTGCGATAGATACTTTTCGCGTCTGTTTCAAACAATCGGTTCTGTACACGGAAATCTTCTCTTACGTTTGGAAAGTCTGATTCGTTGAGGCCCATGTTTGGAATTTCTCTTTTAGTTTCTGCGCTACCATTTGCCTTGTTGTGTCATTTTCAATTAGGTATTTTTGTTCAATATGGAATATTTTTTTCAATATGGAACTTTAGAAGTGTGATTCGATTTAGAAAGTGCCTCAGCTTGGAGTGATATTTCACGCCCTGTGTCGGCTATCCATATCATAATTCTTTTCGCCCATGGGGGTACGGAGGTGTTCACTGTCTGGCTGGCCGTTGGTGTTTTTGGCTGGCCCCAAAATTTTTTGAAATACTAGATATTGTGACGAACGCATGTGTGGAGGTTCGTCACAGGTGCCCACACATCATAATAACGCCGATAATAGAACGGGTAAGAGAGCGCGGCGCATTTCGAAAAGGGCGCGCCCGCGGCCGAGAAGGCTGTCGCCCGCAGCGTCCGCTGAACGACGCGACGAAAATGACGTCCATCAGCCAGAGAGGGGGGGCGACGCCACCAACAGGGCACATAAAACGCGAGTCCGCGAGCGGAAGCGTCTTCTTGGTTCCGGATCTCCGACCCAACGGTTGCCTTTTGGTATTGGTATTATTCGCCGTAACGACGTTAGCTAGGAGTGTCCATCTTCGGAAAGGCGTACTAGTCAGTCGTCCGCGAATTTTATTAGATGTTGAGAGGAAGTTTCTCCAGTTACGACACAGTGGTGAATTCGCCTATTAAATTGCGATAGTAGTTGCGCTGAGATTTAATCAGCTATAATCTGCAGCAGGAGAGAGAGACTGGCACGTGGTGCTTCGAGAGGTGAGAGTCTTATATCACACCAGCGTAACGGAATGCACCGGGCGCGCACAACGGACGTGCTGGACGAGATTGGAGCCGGGCGTATACCAACTCGGAATTGGAAGAGGGAACGGAGCCGGGAGCAGAAGAGAGAAGGAGGAGGAGCCGGGAGCAGAAGAGAGAAGAAGGCGGAGACGGGAGCAGAAGAGAGAAGAAGGCGGAGCCGGGAGCAGAAGAGAGAAGAAGACGGAGCCGGGAGCAGAAGAGGGGCCGGGAGCAGAAGAGAGAAGAGGGGTCGGGAGCCGAAGAGAGAAGAGGGGTCGGGAGCCGAAGAGAGAAGAGGGGTCGGGAGCCGAAGAGAGAAGAGGGGTCGGGAGCCGAAGAGAGAAGAGGGGTCGGGAGCCGAAGAGAGAAGAAACGGCGGGGAGGCAACGAGTCGACAGAGGCGAGGTCTCGACTTTGGTTGCACGAGCCATCGGTGTCCGTGCGGCAGCCAGCGCCCGGACGCAAGGCCAGCTGAGAGGAAGGGGGAAGGTAACTGTTTGAGCACGAGAATCTAGGTCAAGTTCGCGCCGCACTATGGAAAATGTAAACGGGAAAAATACGTGGAAGTAGTGGACTCGGGAGGCAATACAACTTTCAGTTTGTGATTCATAACGCACTAGCCATTTTTGACGCCTTATTACCTGATGAGTTTGTAAATAGAATGTAGTTAATTTATGATTCATAGTTGCAACTGAAGTGTAGAGAGTGTGGTGCCCTAGCGCACGCGGTTTTGTTAGTGCACCTTTATGAAAGAAAAATTAAATTAAGATTGGTAAAGATCACGAATTGTTTAATTAGGATTGGAGATAAATTTGGCCAAAATTTAGTTACAAAGGAATTCTTAGTTCTTTGAGTAATTATTAGTGTGGCAAATTTTTGAAGAGTCTTTGTTTTTTTGACGTGAATATTTTGTGTGTTGATGTTGCATTGAATTTTATGTATGATGATGATTTTTGTAGTAGACTTAGTGGGTTTTTGAGGCAATTAAACCCTATTTAACTGTTAATGTGTTCTTGTTTGGATTGGCTCTCAACACCCAAAAATCCCACTGCCCCGAGGTAACAAAAGCTCGCAAGAGCAGATATCTGCGCACCGCCCTGCCGCTCAACAATTGTGGAGGGCATTCAATTGTTATAGTTCGGGGTGGGATTGCGTCAGAATATCCAGTTGCCTATATGATATGATTGATTTCAGTAATATCTAGATCTCTGCTTGAGGTCTGTACAACCTCATTTAAGACAGAGTTCGCTGTTTCTATCACTCTCTTAGCTTTAGCATTTTCGTAAATTCTTCTCAACGGTGCACGAGATTCGAATGGAAGTAGACGTACTCGTTCTATCTGGCGTCGGAGGAGGTCCCGCATCATGTCCTTATCGTGTGACTCATGGCCAGATGAATTTTCACCACTGACAGATGTTTCACTTGGAAGAGATGAACCTTCAAGAGGACCATTGTTGTTGACTGGCAAGCTTCTTTGAGTCTAGGGTAGGTCCTCATATCTGGATTCCGCTCTCTCCAGATCTTAAAAATTCTATTTCTGGCCCATATATTTTGCATAGTAAAAGCACCACATCGCCTTCTTCAATTTATCGCGGGTCCACCTCTGACGATGGATGGCTTCGAGCTACTGCCGGCTCTGGGTCCCTGGGACTAACATCCATGGGATGGCCAGATGTCCACAAGGTGACATTAGCTCGGTTTCTGAGCAGGTATGGGACATTGGAAGAACAAGGCACGTTAAGGTTCATTACATTGCTTGTTGTATCCATTTTGCTCATTGGTTTTAAGTGAATATTCGCAGGTAGAAAGTCACAGATCACACTTAACTTTTCGTCTTTTTCTTCCATCCGTTACCATAACTTACCAAGAATGTCGGTTAAGCTACAGTAGAGGATTAATTACAAAATATGAAAACACGTATGAACATTTATCGTGTTCGTTTGTTAGAGAAACGAGGGCATTTATTGCTGAAAAAATATCTTCAAACACACGACCATCAAAACAAAAGTAACATTTAGCATTATCATAGGTATGATTCAAATTATTATACTAGATTATAAACATTACTAGGAATGGCGGTAAAAAGGCTAATATTTAAAAATGTCGCAGATTATTGTCGTTTAATCTCCACGCGTCATATACCGGATGCGTTCCGTTCGTCGGCATCGGCGAATGCTAATTTGCTGTAATTACATTATTTGATGAACAATTTGATATTAGATTGTATTGTTTTTGTAAAGCCCGGTCTTTTAGTGTGTTAAATATAGAAGTACGTTTTATAAAAATGAATTAAATTTCACCCCTCCTCCCCCCTTCGACTTTGAAGCGTCGTAACTCACGACTCGTTGGAGACAGAGCGACGCGGTTTGAAACGTAGGGTCGGGGAGACGGGGCGCGTCGATCGAGCGCGAGAAAAGGGGGGGGTTGTCATGAGACGCGAATTTGTTATAAACAATTACGTAACTCGCGAACGAAAAGAGATATCGCGGATCTGCTTGCACGCTTTTGTCTCTCGTTCGAAGGCCTTTCCGATGAGGCAAAGTTGTTTTTTTGCAAATTTCCAAAATTTATAAACAATTTCCGAAAACGCGTCGAACGCTTCGGGGAAAGCGTCGGGAGCGTCCCCGGGCGGTCGGGGACGAAATAAACAAATAAACAAAAATTTGCAAATTTGCAACTTTATCAACAAATTCGAAATTTGCGCTAAAACGCGCGGTGCCCGAGGCGTCCCTGAGTGGAAAACAGCAAAAAAATTTTTTTGACAAAAAGTCGCAAAATTATTGCAAAATACCTTAATTGTTGCTAAATCGTCGTTAAAAAATGACAACAAGCACACCGTTGAAAAGTGTCAATCAATATTACCGTCACTACCACGGCGTAAATAACTAAGAAAAAGATCGCCACGAAAAAACACGGCACTGTCCGCGAGCAGGGCAAACGAACGACTAACGCCGGAAGTCTGCGAACGTGATGTTTTAAAGCGTCACACACACACACACACACTATCGGAGCGACAGCATTGCACCACACAGCGTAATCACTATCCGCAGCACATGCAGCACGAATGAGCGGAAGACGTAATATAACACCCGTGCGACAGCGATAAGAACTGCTGACTACTGAAGGTCCTTGCACTATCAGCAGCACATGCAGCACGAATGAGCGGAAGACATAATATAACACTCGTGCGACAGCGATAAGAACTGCTGACTACTGAAGGTCGTTGCACTGTCAGCAGCACATGCAGCACGAATGAGCGGAAGACGTAATATAACACCCGTGCGACAGCGATAAGAACTGCTGACTAATGAAGGTCGTTGATATCGCTAACGCAGTCACTGCATATATAAAAGCGTTGTTCTGATCATGAAAATGCGCCAGTGCAAGACTTGCTGCTGCTGCTACTGCTACTTGCTGCTGCTACTACGCTGTTTGTGTCATGGCAACTATACGGGAAATAAGAGAGGAAGAAGAAGACACCTTTCCGATTCCAAATACCAACGTTAAGAAACATTTTTACGATGCTATTGTTGCGTTACGATACTTACGATCTTTTCTGTGCTTACGCATTATAAAGTAAACTATTATAAGGTGCGTAAAGGCATATTTTTAAGTTGGTAAAAAATATGATTTATTAAAAAAGTAAGTTTTATGAAAAGAAATACAAGATATATAACGTTAACGTTGATTTGAATATCGCAGGGACTGATTTGGGTTCCAATGTATCACATTTTTAAGAACTAATCGTTTCCCCTAATGAGTATGACAATTTCAAAATTTGAATTTTCATATAAAAAACAACAAACAAACAAGATCTCTATTTCCTTCTATTCTTGATAGTTTAGTGCTGGTTGTCTCTAGGCACAGTAGCAGCTCATTGCAAACTAAAAAGGACAATTTCAAAATTTGAATTTTCATTGAAAAACAACAAACAAACAAAGACTTCATTCCTCTCTATTTTCGTTAGTTTAGTGCTGGTGTATCTCTAGGTACAGTAGCAGATAGCGCGAATTGAAAAGACTAAATTTGCAGATACAAGTACATGCTACTTAACACATTTAGTTCATATTCCATTCATAAGAAATAGCCTGTGCTTTGAACATACACACCGACCGTTTTATCTTCTTTGCAATATGAATTATCCGGTTTTACGCAGTTTCTTTTAAAAGTTTAAATTAAAAAATATGCCTTGGCCACATATGACGTTTATAGACTTTTGTTGACTATGCTATTGCAAGGTATTGTGTTTAAAAATTAAATCCATACAGAAATACATATAAATCGATACAGGAAAAAAATCAATTCATGTTTGTTTGTTAAGTAATTTAGCGATTTCGTTTTTGATTTTCTCATCCACGTACCCTTTCGTGGCACCGTCTTCCTTTTGATGGGCGGCGCCATGTTGACGAGGTGTTTTTTCAGCACGTTGACGTTTCCCAGTTTGCTGCACCGGAGTTTTGGAATTTTTTCTAGTTGCGTCTTGACGTCTTTGATGTTGCGGTCGACGAAGGCTTTGTTGGCGACATCTTTATCTTCTTGAGGAGAAGACGTATTCGAAATGCGATAAAGATCGGCGTTAGAGGGACCGCTGGCGTTTCATTGGCGGAGACATCTGGTTTGGGTGTCGGTCACGTGTTGTAATGCAGTCTTGAGTTGATAGAGTTCTTTATGCAATGCTATATCGGCATCTTGAGCTGCTATTTGACGAGCGTTCTCGAGTCGTTCGTTCACGTAGTCTTTGGTGGCAACGCATGCAGGTATATTTCAAGTTTCTATTTCCCCTTCCTCCTCTTCATCATGCGAATTCTCTTCGTCATCCTACTCATCATCGTCCTGATGTTGATCCTCCTCCTCATCCTCTACCGAGTCCTAGAAGACCATCGTGTTTGCCTGGCTGTCGCACATGACGAACTGACGACTGCAACGCTTCATCACGTCGTTTTACATAAACGGTCGCCGTGGGCAATGGTGGCGGTGGATGAGATAAGCTTATCAGTAATGACGTCACATCCCGCTCTGCACTATCGGTCATTTATGACTCTTCTTCGCTGGAATCGTTTATGGAAAAAGGACTATATTGAAAGGGGGTATACATCCAGGGTCGGATACGGAAAATGGAAAAATCTTGTCATAAAATTAAAATGATTCTTTCAAAATTATTGTCAAACCAATAGTATTTTTTGAACTAAGAAAAAAAAATTCCTTACCCCGTTCCTCAAATTATGTGACGCATTTAGTGATTCAGACTGTAATTCTTCTTCTTCGTATAATGGGCGAATTCTCTAGCCCGGGGTATCCGGGTAAATTGTGAAAAAAAACTACTCTCTATTGACTCTGTGTGTCTTGTTCCTTATTCTCTTGTCCTCATTGATGACTGGCGTTGTAGATGTATTATAAGAGGATGTACTTACTGCATGCTGTTTATTGTAACTAAAATCCTACAACGGAAGCTGCTTCTACGCAACCAATTCAGAAGTGTTTCACCCTTCATCTGAAGCTTCACACTCACACAGTGAAATGATGCAACTTCTCTGGACTGATGCAGGATACATAAATCTCTCTAAACATTCCATTTTGCATGTCATCAAGAGGAACAAGCTTTTTAACTGTCTACTCAGAATAGCGTGTTTGGAGTGTTTTGATTAGTTACATAGTAATTGCATTTAACAATACTCTTTAAATAACTTTGCAACGTAATATATTACAATAAAATTGGGAGAAAAAAAACATTTTCACATTTGCAAAAATACCTATAAAAAGACCAAACAATCAAAAACACAACTACGAGCTTTCTCGGTCAAAGCGTGTGCATTTCCTTGACTCAAATTCCTTGATGACAGATCCTGACAAATGATCGATTGATGTTATTAATGTAGAGATACAGTAAAATACATTAACAGCTCGAACTGATAATTTGAATATCTTTGTTGGTCCTTAAAAAACCAATTATTTTCTGTTGTTTCCTTCATACATTTTTCATTAGTAATTTATCGAGATCTTTCCCCAAAGTTTGTGCTCTCTCCGTACTTGATTCTGCATTGTCCACTGTCTCTGAGCATCTCAGCCTCTTGCACTGTTGTGAGTCTCACTCTTCCATAATATGATCTTTGGACTATATTTCTTTCAAGCTGCCTAGTGTTGGAATATGTGGTACGAGGCGATATATTCCTTTCTAAGAGGGAATTAATTTCCAGGTCGTATTTCCTATATTCGCGGTTCAGGTTTACTATAACCAAATTTCCACGTTTCCTATAGCCGACCAGAGACTTAAGTTCACTATGAACGAGGGTTCGCTGTGTGCGAGTTCTCTATGACCGGAGTCGACTGTATCCTAGAAACAGACTAATTCGACGTTACTTACGATCGTTGGTCCCGTTAGTGCGGTCTATGGGGGTGGCTGTGATCCCCCTCAGCCTCGCCCTCGCCGTCTTACATGCAGGCTTGCTGTTCCCCATCCAGGTATCTCTCCTAACGGGGAGCCGCCCAAACTGAGATGAACTCCTAGCGACCAACTACTCTTAGAGCACATGTGGTGGTGAAAATGTATGTATGGGGAGAGGAGGTGACAAGGATGAAGGAAAGATGGCACGTGGTCCATTTGTTAGGGTACTGCTCCGCCATTCATCTGATATAGATTGCTCTGAGCAGCAATGATGGCTCTAAGCGAATTTATTTGGTATGAGTGAGTGAAATTGTAATGGGGGGTACTTTTATCTTGACACGAAATTCGATGCAACAAAGGATTTCATTGTTTGTGCGTTGCTGAATGAATATGTGTGATCTCAATTGCAATTTCAGTAATCCGAATATTCCTATAATGCGAAATATAAAATATTTCGAATAATTCTGCTATTTAGAATATTTTTCATTTCTCTTTCTCGCCACACATATGTATAGTAATTCACTGCCCATTACTCGAAATATGCGAATACTTTCCTCATTTTCTGGGCTCGGATTCTGATGACATGTAAGACGTAACTAACTTGTAAATGAATGTTTATCACGACATACAAATGATAGAATCGAATAGTTATTGGATTATTTTTTGTCATTTTTTGCCACTTTTCAATTTATAGCTCATTTCTGTTTTGTTATTTTTAGACATTTTTCATAATTTTTGTTATTTTTAGGCATTTTGTTTCCTTTTCGTGTTTTTTGTTAGTAGATGTTTCGTGAATATACAATGACACACTAAAACATTGTTTTTCATCTGTTCTTAACAAAATTAATTATTGCAGGACTATAGCTTCCGAACTATCAAAATTACACGGATCTTCAGCAACTTTTTCGACCTTTAGAAACTGATGGTCGGAGCTAAGGATTTCATTTCCTTCTTAAATAAGGACTTTATATTAGACATTATTTTATATAAATAAATTGTATTTAAAATTGTAAAATTCATTGAAGTAAACATACAAATTTTTTAGAATTTTTAAAAAAATTAGATCATTTCCCCTTATTTTAAAGTCATTTTAAAGGTCATTTTCAAAGAATTTTAGGTCACCAGAATCTGAGCCCTGCTCATTGTCATTCGAGGTTCTGCTTAGTCATTCATTTTTATTATATTGTACTCTTAATATTATTTATTATAATTATAATAGAATACAAAGAGGTGTCATAAACTCTCTTCTCCTTCGTCCTCTATATTATTATTATTATTATTATTATTATTTAAGTCATGTGATACAATATGTGGCAAAATACACATTTCTCTATTTTCCTCTTAATATAATTCCTTTTATTCATCGGTTATCATGTAATTATTAGTTTGTTTTCTTCTCAAATCATTAGAATTTCGTCGGTATTTGTAAATCGTAGGACAAATCATATTGATTTATTTAATATGAAAAATATTTCTCATTTTGTACCAAGAATACTTCTGATTGAAGCATTGACAGCATTAAAATGTAGTGATTTGATAATTAATTTTAGTTAACAAATATATTGTGCAATCTTAAAGTTCTATTTTTTGTCAGGTTTTCTTGTCTCACTGTAGGTTTACTTGCGTTATAATAGGTGCCGGTGCATTGTTATTAAGAGTTGTATATTCCATTTATTTTCAGAGTCATAAAGTTAGTATTGTAATTAATATTTAGTTCATCTTATCAGTAAGAAGTAAGCTGCGGATTTTTGCCTATTTGCCGATTTCTATCCTTCAATTTAAAAAACAGTATTTTAGGTTACTTATTCATTTTGAGGCATGAGGTTTATTAAAATAAAGTCTGTAGATACGGAGTAGCGCAACCGCAGCAATTTAATATCTTCTCACCCGAAAGCCCCGCCAGGCGCCATTCAGGGGTTAAGGACAAATTATAACAACTGAAGGCATAACGAAGAGTTTCGGTCATATCATCACTGGTTTTTGGTTGATTGGCGGCTCCCAACTCATTCACAATACCGCACGCTCCATCTGGATATAAAATGGCGGAATCGGCTATATCACTACTATATCGCCACTCTCTATGTCTAGGGACTCTAAGAGACACGCGATAAGTCGTCTCCGCCATGGCCAGGCGGCACCTGGCGTTTTGAACTGTTTACATCTCGACAGAATGCCTCAGTTCTCTGGATAAAATATTAAATCAGTAATCAGTAGTATCATCTCGCCCAAAATAAATGAAACCAATTGTTTTAGAACAATTATTATTCAGACAATTAATTTTTACCCAATTATTTAGATTACCTATTTTACGTCCTAATCTCAATCACAACACTGCATTCAAATTTATTCTTCGCTCTAATAACTTAAAGCATGCCCTGTGTGGATTTCAGCTGCCCCAAACACATTCAATAAATTGCAAATCTTTCAAAACAAAATCTTAAGAATAACCGTAATGCCCTCTGTTTTGTTGGCAATACGACACTTCACAACGACATTGCAGTAGAACCAATTACCTTCTAACTGGCACATACTTTCTACAATAATAAAAATCATTTACAAGAAACAGTCACTTACGAAATAGAAACTGATCAACCCCAATCATCAGCCTAAGAAACAGACTCCCATTTCACATTTTTTTTTTCAATATCTCTCTGACATTAGATAAAGATACAATATTTCTTACAATTACCTGCCTCACTTGCCGTATTGTTTTCCAAACCAATGTACCGATTGTTTCCATAATCATCTTCTCAATAACCTTGGTTGAACGTTTCAACTAACAAATTTTATTATCAGGGAGGTAACAAGTTACCCCCTTCACACACATTACTCGGCCAATCAATTGAAGAGCCTCACGGCTGAACATTGTCCTGTCTGTCAATTGTAAAAGAAAATTATATAATAAATCACCAGTATATCAAATTAAAACAGAAACTCTATTTTGCATGACAAGCTTATAGTTTGACAGAGAAATGACGGAGGTCGGAAAGCGAATTCTGAAGGAATCATGTGATCGAAGGTGTTATTCACCTTTTTTCTGTGAGTGCTGGGAAATTAAATAATTTGAAACTTCGTAATTATTCGTAATGATTTGAAATAAAAATGAAGATGTTTGTCGATAGTATCAAGTCCACACTTTGAGGGGTAAGTCGAGCAGATTTAGGCTTCTATTATTTGCAAATCATGCGTTTAGCGAATCATACACATGCGAGATTAACATTGTAAAGCAGAGGAAAAAACTCCGTAAAGACTAACTACAAATTATAGTCTAAAAACTTTGAAATATCCAATGGAACCGCTTGCTTTTATTGAATTAGTTTTTTGTATTAAAACTTGTTATTAAACAGAAAATGTTCCATGAACAATAATATTTGGCACTGTTGAGATTACCCCTTTATTTGAAATAGTGCAAGCTTTCACCCGACAGTCACGTGGACAGCAGGTCCTATTGCGCTCATGAATATTTTGCTGCCCTTGCGGAGAACTAGCTTCCATCCAGCGATAGGAGCTTCTTCGAAAAGGAGGAATAGTTTTGTAATTATTTTCCAATCAGAGAAAACATTTTCCTTCTTCTGAGAATTCACTTTTTAATAAAGTCCATCCAATTCATAAGTCTGTGCAATTGCAATCGTTTTATGTTAGACCCTCTCATTAAACACTTTCGATGAAGAGACCAAAATATACATATTTTGTGGTCCAAATGAGACAGTCGCTGCACGTGGAGTAGTGGAAGTTTATCGCGCTTAGACAGACTGTCGTATTGTCCTCACGTAATAGCTATGTACGCACGAAAGGCAGCACAAGGGCCCAAAAGTCGGGCTTTTTTGTCGCACGAGGTCATTAGAGTCAGTTAACGCAACGCCCGTGGTACACACATTTTATTTTTATCTAATTTTAATGATTCAGATTTATTTATTTACTAATTAATTAGATGTTAACATAACTCGGTTTGTCTTTTCAAATCTCCCTCCTAGAAGACCGAAGCGTTGACATCCACAAAATTCGAACAAGGAAACAAAATTCAGATCTTGGTAAATTCTCATTTTGTAACAGAGCAATTAGAGATTGGAACGGTTTACCCGCAGCAACTTTCAAGGCCTTTCCTCTAAGTGCACGTAGTTTTAGAAATAGTTAGAACAAGCTGGGAGTAATAGATGTTAAAGGAGTAACTAGGTGCTGTGAAGTGTGGTGAAGTGCTGGTTAGTGTAATCTACTGCAAAACAGTGTCATGTAGTGTGTGAAAGTGTAGTGAACGTGGTAAATGCCTTTTTTTCAATCTAATTTAGCCAATACCTATGTAGCTTGTACTGATTTTTATTATCACTAACATATAATTGTTGTATATCGTAGTAGAGTTGAAACAATTGTTTTAACACTTAATATTAGCGATAGTATGATTATTGCATCGATATAACATTAATATGTCATATTAAAATTATTAGTACCATAGTAATATTTCTTAATTCCACAAATAGCTCCAATAATATGATTATCTTTAATGATCTTCTTTATTACTACACTAATTATTATCATAACAATTAATTATTTCTTAATTCAACAAATCTCAGTTCATGAACATCTAAAAATTAAAATTAAATCAACAAACTGAAAATGATAACTAATTTATTCTCATCATTTGATCCTACATCTAACATCCTTAACATCCCCATAAATTGATTAAGTACCCTCCTGGGATTATTAATTATTCCATCATCTTATTGATTAATTCCCAACTGAAGATCACTAATATGAAATTCACTAATTAATAAATTACACTCCGAATTTAAAACCTTGCTAGTCAGCAATAAAAATTTAGGAAGATCATTTATGTTGATTTCCCTTTAAAGTGCTATCTTGTGCTTGTCTTCCGTTCTGTTCTGGGCGTCGCGCCTTGCGCCCTGGCGATGCTGTGCCCTGCCGGGCTGCTCTCCGCGGGACAGCCTTGCTCCGTGCAAGCGCAGCGGAACCTTATCACCAGCGCAGCGTCGCGTTTGCTGACCCTGAGGCGCACGTGGCCGCTATTCTTCCTGCCTTTCTAAAGATGCGTCTCCACGAGTTAACATTATTAGCATGAGTTCGTTAAATATCACATGTGTATACGTAGAATATTTGTATTATGTAAAGTTTGTATTACTTTTATAGTTTTATAGTTACAGAATAATTTGCGATCGCGTTGGTACTACTTGCATTTCTATTCGGCTTCGCTGCAGAAGCAGTTTATCATAACTAGGGGGCGGATTTTAATAAAATGTCGTTTTTTTCTTTTCACTTTAGAACAACGCCGTTTAGTACAGAAATTCATTTTGTGTCATGACAAATGGAAAGTGACCCATTTTTATACTTAATTTGTTTGCATTTTTCGTCGATTTTGACTAATAAGTCATTTTTTTACTTTTTACGTAATTTTCAATGCATTTTTTGCTGATTTCATGGATTTTATTATTATTTTAATGGTACTTGCTTCAAATAATATTTTCGACATGCAACATGTTCTCCACAGAAATCCTGAGTATCTATACCTGGTAGCATATTCGATTCCTTCGCTCAGAAACTGTAATGTCAGTCGTGAGTGTGTAATCTAAGGTTCCTCTGGTGACGTCTATCAGCGCCATTGGCGGTTCAGCCGATAGAGCTTTTCTGGTAATGAACAGTCCAAACCAAAAGTTTGAAATCTGAGATCACTTGAACGAATTGAAGAAGCCTCGATTACATTCATAACGTATCCAACAGAGTGAGTTAAGTTTTTAGGATCTATATGATTTATACCTTATGTTTCAACTTATGTAATTAGATCATAACCTTTATTTGGGGGTTTAAGGACTGCTCGTGTTAGTGATGGTGGGTGAAGAGAGGAAATTGGAGGTCAAGGTATATTTGCATTTTTTTTAAAGGTAAGAATAATAAATCAGGAATATCAATTTAATTATTTTAAGTATTATTTGTTGAGATTTATGTTTTGGTTATTTGTTTTTGCAATGTTTTTAATTTATAATGGAGGTTAACTTGAATAGCTTATGAAGAGCGTAACATTCAAGATGTTAAGGAGATAAAATATCTTTAGGTGTTGAATTGAAACCAAAGAAGAGGTATATTATTGTTAATAATATCATTGAATTTAATTTCCAATTAAGGAAATAAGTTGTACAAAAGTGAGCTGCACTATATCTAAAGCGGCACAAATTCACTTTTGAGCTTGTGCTCATACCTGAACTCTAACGTTACCATAGCTTTACATTGGAAAAAATACTCCAGCTTACTTATCAAGTGTAAACAAGTTACGAGTATCGTGTTAGTATCGTTATTTTTTCTTGTCCTAGATTTTGAATAATGATGGAATTACTGTGCACATTAACAAAATGTTCGTTCAGAGTCAGAGTCTATATTCTGGAGAAAAATTGCTCTAATGCTACATAAAAAAATCAAAAAAACATTGGGGTTGTAGCTTGTTGGCACAAACTTCTGCATGTAGTACATACACACCGCAAATACGGATTTTGGCCATTTCGGTATTAGAGTGAGAAAATTAAAGCGCGGCTAAAGATTAGCCACAGACAGCAGGTGCGAGGAAGAGGTGGAGAACGTGCGAACATTCAGCAAATTCGTAAATCATTGTTTTAAATGTGAAAATAGCTTCTGCTGCAACTTAACTTCACACGTTTCTGATAACACGTATTACACAGTAGAAGAGCTTTGTAACAAAATATTGTCCAAAAATGCCTCATTCTGTTGATTACGGCATAAAAAACACGACTCACACGGCAAAATAGTGGGCAAACTGTGTTTATTATTAAGCGATTAAGTATTTTTACAGTTCTAATGACCGTTTCTCGCACTTTACATGCCAATTTCTTTTATTCCGCCAGACATCTTCCTCTATTCTTCCGATCTTCATTGTCCAATCGATGACTGACTTCCAAGATTTCCTTGGCCTTCCTCGTTTTCTCCTTTCGAAAGGGATCCACTCAAAGACAATTTTTGGTATTCTGTCAGCATGCATTCTCATTAGATGGCCATACCATTGGAGTTGTTAGGATTCTACATTTTTGATCACTTGTCTTCCTATCTGCATTATCTGTCTAATCTCTGTGTTTGGTATTCTATCAAACTCTTTGAATTTTAGTGATTAATTTTATAAAATCAAAATAAATTGTTGCACATAAACACTTGAAACAATTGCAAAAAACCATAATTTCAGCTCCATTTTATTTGTGAGCTTTTAACTGCCAGTGTCAATCGAATCAAAAACAACGCAATAACCTAAAGTATGTTCTTTATGTAATAACTGCTAAAAATTAATTGTCTGAATAATAATTGTTCTAAAACAATTGGTTTCATTTATTTTGGGCGAGTGATACTACTGATTACTGATTTAATATTTTATCCAGAGAACTGAGGCATTCTGTCGAGATGTAAACAGTTTCAAAACGCCAGGTGCCGCCTGGCCATGGCGGAGACGACTTATCGCGTGTCTCTTAGAGTCCCTAGACATAGAGAGTGGCGATATAGTAGTGATATAGCCGATTCCGCCATTTTATATCCAGATGGAGCGTGCGGTATTGTGAATGAGTTGGGAGCCGCCAATCAACCAAAAACCAGTGATGATATGACCGAAACTCTTCGTTATGCCTTCGGTTGTTATAATTTGTCCTTAACCCCTGAATGGCGCCTGGCGGGGCTTTCGGGTGAGAAGATATTAAATTGCTGCGGTTGCGCTACTCCGTATCTACAGACTTTATTTTAATAAACCTCATGCCTCAAAATGAATAAGTAACCTAAAATACTGTTTTTTAAATTGAAGGATAGAAATCGGCAAATAGGCAAAAATCCGCAGCTTACTTCTTACTGATAAGATGAACTAAATATTAATTACAATACTAACTTTATGACTCTGAAAATAAATGGAATATACAACTCTTAATAACAATGCACCGGCACCTATTATAACGCAAGTAAACCTACAGTGAGACAAGAAAACCTGACAAAAAATAGAACTTTAAGATTGCACAATATATTTGTTAACTAAAATTAATTATCAAATCACTACATTTTAATGCTGTCAATGCTTCAATCAGAAGTATTCTTGGTACAAAATGAGAAATATTTTTCATATTAAATAAATCAATATGATTTGTCCTACGATTTACAAATACCGGCGAAATTCTAATGATTTGAGAAGAAAACAAACTAATAATTACATGATAACCGATGAATAAAAGGAATTATATTAAGAGGAAAATAGAGAAATGTGTATTTTGCCACATATTGTATCACATGACTTAAATAATAATAATAATAATAATAATAATATAGAGGACGAAGGAGAAGAGAGTTTATGACACCTCTTTGTATTCTATTATAATTATAATAAATAATATTAAGAGTACAATATAATAAAAATGAATGACTAAGCAGAACCTCGAATGACAATGAGCAGGGCTCAGATTCTGGTGACCTAAAATTCTTTGAAAATGACCTTTAAAATGACTTTAAAATAAGGGGAAATGATCTAATTTTTTTAAAAATTCTAAAAAATTTGTATGTTTACTTCAATGAATTTTACAATTTTAAATACAATTTATTTATATAAAATAATGTCTAATATAAAGTCCTTATTTAAGAAGGAAATGAAATCCTTAGCTCCGACCATCAGTTTCTAAAGGTCGAAAAAGTTGCTGAAGATCCGTGTAATTTTGATAGTTCGGAAGCTATAGTCCTGCAATAATTAATTTTGTTAAGAACAGATGAAAAACAATGTTTTAGTGTGTCATTGTATATTCACGAAACATCTACTAACAAAAAACACGAAAAGGAAACAAAATGCCTAAAAATAACAAAAATTATGAAAAATGTCTAAAAATAACAAAACAGAAATGAGCTATAAATTGAAAAGTGGCAAAAAATGACAAAAAATAATCCAATAACTATACGATTCTATCATTTGTATGTCGTGATAAACATTCATTTACAAGTTAGTTACGTCTTACATGCCATCAGAATCCGAGCCCAGAAAATGAGGAAAGTATTCGCATATTTCGAGTAATGGGCAGTGAATTACTATACATATGTGTGGCGAGAAAGAGAAATGAAAAATATTCTAAATAGCAGAATTATTCGAAATATTTTATATTTCGCATTATAGGAATATTCGGATTACTGAAATTGCAATTGAGATCACACATATTCATTCAGCAACGCACAAACAATGAAATCCTTTGTTGCATCGAATTTCGTGTCAAGATAAAAGTACCCCCCATTACAATTTCACTCACTCATACCAAATAAATTCGCTTAGAGCCATCATTGCTGCTCAGAGCAATCTATATCAGATGAATGGCGGAGCAGTACCCTAACAAATGGACCACGTGCCATCTTTCCTTCATCCTTGTCACCTCCTCTCCCCATACATACATTTTCACCACCACATGTGCTCTAAGAGTAGTTGGTCGCTAGGAGTTCATCTCAGTTTGGGCGGCTCCCCGTTAGGAGAGATACCTGGATGGGGAACAGCAAGCCTGCATGTAAGACGGCGAGGGCGAGGCTGAGGGGGATCACAGCCACCCCCATAGACCGCACTAACGGGACCAACGATCGTAAGTAACGTCGAATTAGTCTGTTTCTAGGATACAGTCGACTCCGGTCATAGAGAACTCGCACACAGCGAACCCTCGTTCATAGTGAACTTAAGTCTCTGGTCGGCTATAGGAAACGTGGAAATTTGGTTATAGTAAACCTGAACCGCGAATATAGGAAATACGACCTGGAAATTAATTCCCTCTTAGAAAGGAATATATCGCCTCGTACCACATATTCCAACACTAGGCAGCTTGAAAGAAATATAGTCCAAAGATCATATTATGGAAGAGTGAGACTCACAACAGTGCAAGAGGCTGAGATGCTCAGAGACAGTGGACAATGCAGAATCAAGTACGGAGAGAGCACAAACTTTGGGGAAAGATCTCGATAAATTACTAATGAAAAATGTATGAAGGAAACAACAGAAAATAATTGCTTTTGTAAGAACCAACAAAGATATTCAAATTATCAGTTCGAGCTGTTGATGTATTTTACTGTATCTCTACATTAATAACATCAATCGATCATTTGTCAGGATCTGTCATCAAGGAATTTGAGTCAAGGAAATGCACACGCTTTGACCGAGAAAGCTCGTAGTTGTGTTTTTGATTGTTTGGTCTTTTTATAGGTATTTTTGCAAATGTGAAAATGTTTTTTTTCTCCCAATTTTATTGTAATATATTACGTTGCAAAGTTATTTAAAGAGTATTGTTAAATGCAATTACTATGTAACTAATCAAAACACTCCAAACACGCTATTCTGAGTAGACAGTTAAAAAGCTTGTTCCTCTTGATGACATGCAAAATGGAATGTTTAGAGAGATTTATGTATCCTGCATCAGTCCAGAGAAGTTGCATCATTTCACTGTGTGAGTGTGAAGCTTCAGATGAAGGGTGAAACACTTCTGAATTGGTTGCGTAGAAGCAGCTTCCGTTGTAGGATTTTAGTTACAATAAACAGCATGCAGTAAGTACATCCTCTTATAATACATCTACAACGCCAGTCATCAATGAGGACAAGAGAATAAGGAACAAGACACACAGAGTCAATAGAGAGTAGTTTTTTTTCACAATTTACCCGGATACCCCGGGCTAGAGAATTCGCCCATTATACGAAGAAGAAGAATTACAGTCTGAATCACTAAATGCGTCACATAATTTGAGGAACGGGGTAAGGAATTTTTTTTTCTTAGTTCAAAAAATACTATTGGTTTGACAATAATTTTGAAAGAATCATTTTAATTTTATGACAAGATTTTTCCATTTTCCGTATCCGACCCTGGGTGTATACCCCCTTTCAATATAGTCCTTTTTCCATAAACGATTCCAGCGACGAAGAGTCATAAATGACCGATAGTGGAGAACGGGATGTGACGTCATTACTGATAAGCTTATCTCATCCACCGCCACCATTGCCCACGGCGACCGTTTATGTAAAACGACGTGATGAAGCGTTGCAGTCGTCAGTTCGTCATGACGAACTGCATTACAAGACGTGACCGACACCCAAACCAGATGTCTCCGCCAATGAAACGCCAGCGGTCCCTCTAACGCCGATCTTTATCGCATTTCGAATACGTCTTCTCCTCAAGAAGACAAAGATGTCGCCAACAAAGCCTTCGTCGACCGCAACATCAAAGACGTCAAGACGCAACTAGAAAAAATTCCAAAACTCCGGTGCAGCAAACTGGGAAACGTCAACGTGCTGAAAAAACACCTCGTCAACATGGCGCCGCCCATCAAAAAGGAAGACGGTGCCACGAAAGGGTACGTGGATGAGAAAATCAAAAACGAAATCGCTAAATTACTTAACAAACATGAATTGATTTTTTTTCTGTATCGATTTATATGTATTTCTGTATGGATTTAATTTTTAAACACAATACCTTGCAATAGCATAGTCAACAAAAGTCTATATACGTCATATGTGGCCAAGGCATATTTTTTAATTTAAACTTTTAAAAGAAACTGCGTAAAACCGGATAATTCATATTGCAAAGAAGATAAAACGGTCGGTGTGTATGTTCAAAGCACAGGCTGTTTCTTATGAATGGAATATGAACTAAATGTGTTAAGTAGCATGTACTCGTATCTGCAAATTTAGTCTTTTCAATTCGCGCTATCTGCTACTGTACCTAGAGATACACCAGCACTAAACTAACGAAAATAGAGAGGAATGAAGTCTTTGTTTGTTTGTTGTTTTTCAATGAAAATTCAAATTTTGAAATTGTCCTTTTTAGTTTGCAATGAGCTGCTACTGTGCCTAGAGACTACCAGCACTAAACTATCAAGAATAGAAGGAAATAGAGATCTTGTTTGTTTGTTGTTTTTTATATGAAAATTCAAATTTTGAAATTGTCATACTCATTAGGGGAAACGATTAGTTCTTAAAAATGTGATACATTGGAACCCAAATCAGTCCCTGCGATATTCAAATCAACGTTAACGTTATATATCTTGTATTTCTTTTCATAAAACTTACTTTTTTAATAAACATATTTTTTACCAACTTAAAAATATGCCTTTACGCACCTTATAATAGTTTACTTTATAATGCGTAAGCACAGAAAAGATCGTAAGTATCGTAACGCAACAATAGCATCGTAAAAATGTTTCTTAACGTTGGTATTTGGAATCGGAAAGGTGTCTTCTTCTTCCTCTCTTATTTCCCGTATAGTTGCCATGACACAAACAGCGTAGTAGCAGCAGCAAGTAGCAGTAGCAGCAGCAGCAACAGTCTTGCACTGGCGCATTTTCATGATCAGAACAACGCTTTTATATATGCAGTGACTGCGTTAGCGATATCAACGACCTTCATTAGTCAGCAGTTCTTATCGCTGTCGCACGGGTGTTATATTACGTCTTCCGCTCATTCGTGCTGCATGTGCTGCTGACAGTGCAACGACCTTCAGTAGTCAGCAGTTCTTATCGCTGTCGCACGAGTGTTATATTATGTCTTCCGCTCATTCGTGCTGCATGTGCTGCTGATAGTGCAAGGACCTTCAGTAGTCAGCAGTTCTTATCGCTGTCGCACGGGTGTTATATTACGTCTTCCGCTCATTCGTGCTGCATGTGCTGCGGATAGTGATTACGCTGTGTGGTGCAATGCTGTCGCTCCGATAGTGTGTGTGTGTGTGTGACGCTTTAAAACATCACGTTCGCAGACTTCCGGCGTTAGTCGTTCGTTTGCCCTGCTCGCGGACAGTGCCGTGTTTTTTCGTGGCGATCTTTTTCTTAGTTATTTACGCCGTGGTAGTGACGGTAATATTGATTGACACTTTTCAACGGTGTGCTTGTTGTCATTTTTTAACGACGATTTAGCAACAATTAAGGTATTTTGCAATAATTTTGCGACTTTTTGTCAAAAATTTTTTTGCTGTTTTCGACTCAGGGACGCCTCGAGCACCGCGCGTTTTAGCGCAAATTTCGAATTTGTTGATAAAGTTGCAAATTTGCAAATTTTTGTTTATTTGTTTATTTCGTCCCCGACCGCCCGGGGACGCTCCCGACGCTTTCCCCGAAGCGTTCGACGCGTTTTCGGAAATTGTTTATAAATTTTGGAAATTTGCAAAAAAACAACTTTGCCTCATCGGAAAGGCCTTCGAACGAGAGACAAAAGCGCGCAAGCAGATCCGCGATATCTCTTTTCGTTCGCGAGTTACGTAATTGTTTATAACAAATTCGCGTCTCATGACAACCCACTCCCCTTTTCTCGCGCTCGATCGACGCGCCCCGTCGCCCCGACCCTACGTTTCAAACTGCGTCGCTCTGTCTCCAACGAGTCGTGAGTCACGACGCTTCAAAGTCGAAGGGGGGAGGAGGGGTATTTTTCGAACCCCAGTTGCGATCCGTTTTTATTTTTTTTCGGCTAAACCGAGCGTCGGAACGCTTCGGCGGTCAGTTGCTTTTCGCTAGGACGCGCGACGACGCTTCGAACGGCGCCTTCGGTTTTTAATTTGCGTTAACAATTTCCGAGAAACGGCTAATTGTTTATAAACTAGACGAGCGGAGGTCCGCTTTTCGTTCGCGATTCGGCTCGCGGACGGCCTTCCGGACGGCGCCGCGTTCCTACCTCGATCCGTCGCCGCGTTATTTGTTTATAAACAAATTCCCCGCGCGACCCCGCAGCGCGGAAACGAAGCGTCCGACGGTCTCGACCCGCCTGACCTTTCCGTCGCGGAATCGCGTTTCCTGTCCAACGCCGCCGGCCCGCGGGTCCTTTACGCCCACGGGTCGCGGAGAAAACCGCTTATAAACAAATTATCTTGCAAAATTCGTAGCGCCCGAACGGAGCGTCGGAGCGACAAACCGCAAAGGACCTTTCCCACGTCTCGAAAAGCGCTCTATCCGCTTCCGGGCGCCGCGAAATTTTTCGAGTCCCGGGTTCGACCCCCGCGACACGCGCTTTCGCTTTTTTCGGGTGACGGTTTCAGCGCCGGGACACGAAATCGCGGAAAAAACATATCAAACCGTTCGCTGCAAACCGCGTCGCGATCGGACTCTCCGTTCTCGAGATATCGCCGTTCTCGCTTTCGCTCCCCGCCCCGTTTTCCGCTCGCGACCCCGCGGAGCGCCTTTACCCCCAAAATTTTGCGTTTTTGGCTTGGACGAAAGATGGGACAAAATTATGCAAACTATTTCTATTCAGGAAGTAAAATACGATAAACAACTTTAATATAGAGTTGAAAAATTCCATCATTGAAAGGGATGTTTAGTGTCAGGAAAGGATTTTGAAAGAGTTCGCAAAGCAATTCAGAAAAGAATTCGGAAAAGGATTCAGAAAGAAATCGGAAAAGGATTCTATGTATAATTCATTTGATTTCATAAAATACTTCTTGATTTGTATGGTTGATTGATTCAATAAAAAAATCATTCTTTCAATTGTACTGTTTTTCATTTGTTTTTTCGCTCACAGAGCGCGCCACCACCACCGCCGCCGCCTCCTTCCTTCCCCGCGTTGCTCACAGAGCGCGCCACCGCACTTATCAACATCCGCCAGCCAGCCAGCCCCGCGACGCGCGCACGTACTATCAGTACACACAACCACGCAGCTCCTTCGACGCTGTCGCCGTGGCGCAGGCGGTAGAGGCACTGCCACTGCCACTCTTCGTCACGTCGCTGGTTCGATCCCGAGCCCATCCGAGTCATTTTTGAAAGAACGCCCGCCGTCTACGCACACACCACCCACCCCTCCCACGCCCCCACACCCTCACGACCTCCTCCCCCCACGGCCCACTCCACTACTTCCCTCCACCGCTACCAGAGCGCGCCGCCAGCGCACACGCTTACGCACTTCGCCACCAGAGCGCGACACCGGCGCACATCCTACCGCCAGCCTTCGCCGCCAGAGCGCGCACGGGGGGCAATGACCCCGGATGTCAACATGGGCAATGATCTCGTCAACATCTGGCCATTGATCCCGTTGTTGACATCCCCGGGCGTTGACCCCGTTGTTGACACTCGGCCACTGCTGGTTCTGGACCAGGAAGTGACGTCACCCGGGTGGACGGGGAGAGGAGGGGGAGGGGCCCGTCTTAGTCACTTCCTGGTCCAGAACCCGCATATCTTCCCTACTCATACACATGCTTTTCCTGTGTGCAGGAGCTGATGAGCCGTTTCAAAAAGTGGAAGTGTCTAGCAGTCGCAAATATCGAGGAGGCAGTTTTCAACGGGGATGCCAACATCGCATCGAAATCAGTGTGGGACCAGAGAGGAATATCTGAAAAATTGCTCTACCCACACAAATACGATCAATTTTGTCTGTTGGTAAAGAGACGTCCACCGGTGCAGCAGACCATCCTGCAGTCCTTTAGCGGCTCAACATGGACAGCAATAGCTGTCAGCCTCATCGCCTTCACAGGCGCCCTTCGCCTCATCGGCCGCAGGTACCCACGTCTTTATCATTTCACAACACAATGCAACCTGCCATTCACTCACACACACTCCTATCATATCAAGGAGCAGGGAAGCTCACGGAATTCAGACTCACCATAGTTTGGGGCGCCTTTAGCCTGAACAATCGCAAAAGGTTACCACGAGACGAATTTTAATCCTAAAATCTTGCTTACATTTATTATCCATGACGTATTATTAGCTCCTGGACGGCTACCAAACCCTGCTTTCGGGGGCGCCTTTCGCCCCAAAGGTCTCACATGCTCTCCGCGAAAACAATGTTGAATCCCGCCAATCCTCCTTATATTGATTATCTCTGCTGAATGAGTAGGCTCCTGGACGAATGCCGCTTCCTACACCACTACTTTCGAGGCCCCTTGAGACCAAAGTTCTTACAAAGTGAGACAAATGCTATCCCGAAAATAAACCTTAAACCACTAAACTTACTTATTTTTTTATCCCAGTAGTGTTATTACGTCCCAAACGTGTACCGGTGCCGGAATCCTCTTAGCCATGTGTGTCGTTATTCTCTAAGGTCCCATGAATTTAGCACGTAACTATGTGTTATCCCTATAAGCCCTCAATTATTTACTGTCGATTTTTCCATTATTTCTCTCTTAAAGCAATACGGGTTTTGACACCTCTGCGATCTCCGTTTTTGGGTGTTTCGCTGTTGCCCTCTACGGTCAAAAATCTAACCACCCGCTACAACTATTTTAACTCTAACCTGTGTGTTTTTCAGTTTTGTGTTAGTCAGGCTTATAGTCACTTTAATGAACGAGACCTTTTTAACGAAACGGAAACCGACTTAAGCTTTTGTCGGGAACGAGATGCTCTAGTATTAGTCGCCTTTATCAACAGTGACGTTTTCGTCTATCAGGGTTTCCACACTTACGAGAGCTATTGTCGAGACAATTTCTTTTTTCTTTCTTTCAGAAACGTGTTATTGGAGGTGTTAGACGCCTTTATCAACGGAGGATTTATGACTCGCGAGAGCGACCGCCGAGGCAACTTCCTGTTCCTGTTGCTGAGCGCTTTCGGGATGGTGATTGTGAGTGCCTTCACTGGGACCTTCATGGGCTTCCTGGCTGTCCTTAAGGAACCCCGACAGATTGAGACGCTCGAGGAAGCTGCCAGCCATATCACCACACTGTACGGGGGCAGCACGATGAAACATATTTTGAAGTACCTTACAAAAGACGATGCGGTGTGGAAACTATTTGACAGGTATGTATATATTTCATTGTGACATGGATTGACGAGATAATTCTAATCTCTTCAATTGTTCAACTGCAGCGGTGCTAGCAAAAACAACTCAAGAAAAGAGATGTTCCCCAAATGTTCATGGGTTCATGTGTTATGTAAATGTATGTTTTTAAAAGAGTATGAATTAGAATATATTTTCTCGTGTAGGGTCCCTTAGAAATATTTCTGCTTTCGATAGCCACCGACTTGAGAGCGATGTACGGTGAGGGGCAAATATAAAAATGAGAAATTGCACAAACGTTCATGGGGGGCTCCTATGTCACGTAAATATTTTTTCCTATGAGAGTTTACATTCTCTCATGTAGAGTATTTTAGAATTATCTTTCCTCTCAATGGCCATCGAATTGCGAGTGATGAAAGCGAGGGGCAAATAAAGAATATGAAATTGCACCAACTTTAATAATATCATTTATGTATATTCTAACGTTTCTCCCATATGCAGTAATATCACACAATGAATACGCAGAATGAATGCTAGCAAGCGAACTTTCTATTACCTCGGGGCAGTGGGATCTTTTTTGGTGAAAAGAAATATCCAAACACACACAGATAAATGGAATGAAACAAAACACATGAATTTTAATGGTCTGAAATCAACACTGTACAAATTTCCGTGGACTCAGAAAAACAATGAATAAAATATTTGGCCTTTCTCGGTTTTACAAGCATGCATCCGATTTACGAATGATGTAACTGATTTACATATGCTGGTACTACACTTTTACTTTAGGTAAATACTCAGACTTGTGGACAGTCGTACCAATCCTTCTGACTACTTAACTTTTCTTTTTTCAATAAATTATATGAACATTTCGCCTTTGTAAAACTCTTAATATTTACCACATCATGATCTGGGTTTAAATACGTATTCACGAATTCCCCTTTTCTTTTTTACTTTCCCGTATACGTACGTATACACGGAGCAGTATACGTAGTATAGGGAAAGTTATGTAATGCTGTGCGAAAAAATGGCGATCTTTCTGCGGAAAAAAATTAATTGCCGGGCCGTGAAAACGAAAAGTGGATAAAACCAGTTGCTAAATTAAGAAACAAAAATCCCCTAACACGTGGTGTAGCCAGAAACCCTATTTTCGAGGTCCTTGATACCGGAAAACCAATTGAAAGGGAAACGTCCGTCTGTCTGTCAGTCTGTGAACACTATTAGTGACTAAACCAAACTTTGAGATTTTGAAAAAGATTCTTCAAAAATTTAGATTTTCCCGTATTATTTTTCTATTTCCTTGGGTCTTCGCTAACTATTCGGAATTGCCACAAACTTTCTTGCCACCTGTGGTCTATCACCGCCAAAAGTATATTTTTTGTCATTTTCTTAATTTTTCGGTTTCCTATTCGTAGAAGGAAACATTAATTTTAGAATATTAAAGAACACAAAAAATAAAGAACACAAAAGAAATGGCAATTTGCTTTTAGAAATTATGTGCCGTTTAGGAGAAAATGGCGTTTTAGCGTTACAAAAATGCGAAATTTGAAGCACATTTTCAAAGAAAATGTTTGAGCTTTCAAAATACTTTATTTGATAATTATTTGAAGAAATTACACTCATAAATATAATGTTTACAAATGGCTGGTAAAGTGCATATTAAAGCTGTGAGAGATCTTTAAAAAAATTACAATTATGTAATTTTTGAAGAAACAAAAAAATACCCAAATAAACCTTACGCTATACTAAAGTGTGTAATTCACACTATCCGTTACAAAAGTTTGAAGAAACAATTTGCAGCCATATATGAGAAAATGGCGTTTGAGCATTTCTGAAAATGCCGAAATTTGACCTACTTTTCACAGAAAACGGTAGTGTTTTCGAGAAACTTTACTTAACATTATTTAAAGCATATATACTCATAAATATAATAATGTGAAAAAATCGCCGATAATGTAAATATTAACGACGTGAGAGGCAAGTAACAAAATGTACATTTTTGTAATTTTTTAAAAAACCAACCGATAGACCAAGATGGATTTTATGTCGTCTGATAGAGTACATTTACCACTATTCCTAACAAAAGTTTAAAGAAAAAAATTTTAGTTAGCCGTTTTTGAGAAAATCTTGTTTTTGTAATTTTTAATGTTGCACATATTGCACGCAGTATTGCACGAAAACTACTAAAATTTTGAGAAATATTCACATGACCTTTATGAAAGAACTCAATATGCAGAACAAATTTTATTTGAAGAAAAAATCTCTATCTTCAATTTTGTAGTTGGAGGAAAGACGCCGAAAAGAAGTCAAACTTTCACAATTTTCGAAAATTCAAAGTTGTACCTGAAAATCGGACCTATGCCATGTTAAAAAGTGTTATTTACTCTATTCATACAAGAAATTTAAAGAAAAAATTTGGAGCCGTTTTTGAGAAAATTTTGAAAATTCCCGGGGGGCTTCATATAAAGTACCCCCAAATTTTGAAGAATCTTTTTCAAAATCTCAAAGCTTTGACTAAAATCAGATCGACCGGGGAATATCCATTTTGGATGAAATCGTCCGTATGGTTTAGGCGCTAGCAGTGTTCACAGACGGACGGACGGACAGACGGACGTTTTCCTTTCAATTGGGTTTTCGGTATCAATGACCTAGAAAACAGGGTTTCTGGCTACACCACGTGTTAGGGGATTTTTGTTCTTAATTTAGCAACTGGTTTTATCCACTTAATCGTTTTCACGGCCCGGCAATTAATTTTTTCAGCCGAAATTGGCCATTTTTTCGCGCAGCATTACATAACTTTCCCTATACTACGTATATTACTCCGTGTATACGTACGTATACGGGAAAGTTAAAGGCACTGTTTTGTAGACTATCCGGTTTTGCGACACTACTGAATGAAACTTTCGCCGGCATTCGCCTGGGCTGTCAATCACTTGCGTCCCAGCGCTAGTCACAACCACGAACTGACGGTCTAGTGCTACTGGTTAATATGCTGGCGGACAAGATGCTGGCGATCACGAGGTGGACAATCAAGAAGGAACGCATTCCGGTTTCCGAGGTATTATGCGTATTTTCTCTTCCACGTAGAGGGGCTTCTCCTTCCTCCCTCTCTCTGGTCTGGCACGCGCCACAACCCCGTTCCTTAATTGGTAGCAAAGTGCCGCAATCTGACGCTAGGATCGCTTCTGTGACTGCTGTAGCGCTCGCTCCTGTAGGATTTGAGGCGAGCGCTTCGCACACACGTTGCGTGGGCGTGCATGCGAAGAGATAACTGACAATCGTCACAATACATATATATATATATTATATATATATATATATATATATATATATATACACGAGGGTCGTTCCGATTGTAGTGCCTCCCATTTTTTACGTAGGCGAATGATCTCAGAAACGAATGTGAGTGGTGCCATAGTGAAATATGAACTATCTCATTAAAGTTCGTTTAATTTCGTTGCTATTTCGCTGCTTTCGTTGCAACAGAACTCTAAACTGGCGTCTAGCCGGAACGCGCGTCAGGAGCAGAAATGTGTGACTGAATTTCTCACTTCGGAGGAAATTGCACGCATCGACATCTCCACTCTCTTGCTGAACTTTTACGGGAAGCATACAGTGGATGTCACTACAGTGTGGCGACGATGGGTGGTGCGTGTCAGCGGTAGTGACAGTGACGTGAATGACAAACCACGTTGCTGTCGTCCACGCACAGCTGCCACATAATTAAGAATTATTTGTTCTTGTCTGCAAATTAATTTTATCAGCTTTCACTATGCCGTACTTGCTCAGATGGGCGGGTTCAGATTTTTAAGTATTGATTACCCGTTCTGCAATCAGTTATTCAATCTGTCTTCCATGTGGAGTAGCGAGGAATCTGAAAAATCTGTTCAAAGAACGTCTCATTCTGGATTGCACATATTGTAAAATAATGATCAACTTTCTTACCAAAATAAACTGTGATTTATTATACAAAAAATGATTCACATTCAGTACACTTTAAAACAAAATAGCTATTATAGATGCTTCAAAGTGTTTGTTAAACCTGAAATCCTTTTAGTCATGACCGGTTTTGCATTTCTAATAGTCCGAAAACAAAAGACCAGTGCTCCCTATAATTCTTCGCGCGCATTCTTCAGTTCCCCTTCGACGGGGCGACGAAGAACTTTCTCAGGTGTCCCGCGATTTCTTTCTTCCGAAAAAAAACTCCGTTCGTTCAATATTAAACTACATTGTCCATTAAATAAAAACATTAATGTCCCGTTAACTTCTCTAGGTTTGCGTCACGGACGGACGCTTATACGCGTACTGTTCCACAATGAACGTGTTCCCAGTCTTTTTCCTGAATTGCGTCTTATCCTGCTCCCATATTATGGAAACAACTTTTATATTAATACCACTTCCTCTGGTAAAAACTACTACCTATCCCGGTTGCTATTTATTTTCGATTGAATTACTTTAAAATGCAAGCATTATTTTCCCCAATCACAGCTAAGTCTTTTACCTGCTCGCTACCATGTCGTGAGCAAGAGTTAATGTCCCCCGTTATCTTCAAGCTTCAAAAACCATATCCCTCTTTTGTTTCCAACAAACAATGTTCTTCCGACCCTAATGATGGTTGTATTCTCTCTTTTGTCTCTTCCATAGCGACCCACACAATCGTCTCTTGACTCAACTATACTCCACTTCTGAAATACGACATTCCCCCGAAATGTTATTGGCTTATATCACAATATCTTCCTAATAGAGTATGATATAGTTTATATTCTCTCGTGTAGTGTCTTTTAGAGGTATGTCTGCTATCGATGGCCATCGAGTGGCGAGCTATGCATGCGAGGGGCAAATATAGAAATGAGGAATTGCACAAACTTTAATGGCCTTATGTGATATGTAGATATATCTTCCTAAAACACTATAATTTAGAATTTATTATCTCGTGTAGGGTTTCGTAAGATATATCACTTTTGCCATTGGCTCTCAATTTGCGAGCGATGCACGCGAGAGACAACTAAAGAAATGAGAAATCGTGCAAACCGTTTTGGTCTTAATGTGCTTTGAATACTTGTTCTTTACTGATTTTGATTTTTACATTAACTTATACATACGTATATACATCGTGCATAAACCTAGTGTACGGAGTTACGTAATGCTGCGCGAAGAAACGGATAAGGGAAAAGTGTATAGATATCTAGTCGCTGAATTTGGGAAGAAATCGTCTTCGGCGTCTTCCTACAACTACAAAATTGAAGATAGGAAATTTTTTCCCAGTAGAAATTTCATCTCGATAGTGAGTTGTTTCATAAGGTCATGTACATTTTTTTAAAAGAATTAACAGTTTTCGCGCAACATTGCGTGTATGTGTGCAATTTAAAAAAATTACAAAATCAAAATTATCTAAAAACTGGCTACGAAACTTTTTCTTTAAAGTTTTCATAAGGATAGTACTAAATGTAATCTACGAGATGATATAAACGCCATTTTGCCCTATCTCTTTGGCGTTGCAAAAATTACAAAAATGTATTTTTTCACTTGTCCCTCACGTCTGTAATGTTTACATTAGCGACGATTTGTTCACATTATTCTATTTACGAATAAAAGTGCTATCAATAATGTCAAGTAATATTCTTCAAGAACTCAACCGTTTTCCGTGAAAACTATCTCAAAATTACGCATTTTCAGAAACGGTCAAATGTCATTTCCTCATAAATAGCTCCACATTTTTTCTTCAAACTTCTGGAACGGATAGTGAAAATTGCATCTTTAATATGACCTACAGTTCAAAGTTTTGATATTTTTAGTACACCCTAATGTACACGTATTGCTAAAAAATGTGTAAACGTTTTAAAAAGGTAATTCGATGAGATAAAATGTTGTACACAAGATTTCTAATCCATAATGTGAACGTTAGATGCATTTTCACTCCAGTTAAAAATCTAAAAAATAAACAACTGCCGCAGAATGTCCTGTTCTTCTCAAATTTTAACAACAATATGTTGACACTTGCACTTCTCTCTGCTTGTAGGTTCCAAGATGTTTGAACATGATTAGGACTGGTATTGCGATTCGGGAATTTGCGAACCGCACACAGCAACGCAGACCAGCTCTCATCGTCAATAGATACGCCAGTAGTTTATTACTACATGCTAAACCGTTTTGGGACAAAACGTTAGAGACTTCTTTTGCATACGCAGTGCCGGAATGCCTCATAACGCCGGCATATTTTTCCTTCCTAGTCAATATGACTGACAGTCTAAGAAATCGTTTAAACGCGCAACTCCAGGCATTTGTGGAAGGAGGCATATACGCCAAGATGGAAAGGTACTTATCCATAGCGGCTGCTACGCGTTCTCAATTACCTTCCCAAGCGACCCATCCATTCTCCCTTGAAGACGCTCCACCAGGCCATTGTGGAAGCAGGCATCTAAGCCAAGATGGAAAGGTACTTATCCATAGCGGCTGCTACGCGCTCTCAATTATTTTCCCAAGCGACCCATCCATTGTCCCATGAAGACGCTCCTCCTGGCCATTGTGGAAGCAGGCATCTAAGCCAAGAAGGAAAGTTACTTATGCATAGCGGCTGCTACGCGCTCTCAATTACCTTCCCAAGCGACCCTTCCATTGTCTTTTAAAGACGCTCCTCCAGGCCGTTGTGGAAGCGGACATCTAAGGCGACATTGAAAGGTACTTATGCATAGCGGCTGGTAGGCGCTCTCAATTACCTTCCCAAGCGACCCATCCATTGTCATTTGAAGACGCTCCTCCAGGCCATTGTGGAAGTAGGCACCTAAGCCGAGATGGAAAGGTACTTATGCATAGCGGCTGCTACGATCTCTCAATTACCTTCCCAAGCGACCCATCCATTGTCTTTTGAAGTCGCTCCTCCAGGCCATTGTGGAAGTAGGCATCTAAGACAAGATGGAAAGGTACTTATGCATAGTGGCTGCTACGTGCTCAATTACCTTCCCAAGCAACCCATCCATTGTCTTTTGAAGACGCTCCACCAGGCCGTTGTGGAAGCAGGCATCTAAGCCAAGATGGAAAGGTACTTATCCATAGCGGCTGCTACGCGCTCTCATTTACCTTCACAAGCGACCCATCCATTGTCCCTTGAAGACGCTCCTCCAGGCCATTGTGGAAGTAGGCATCTAAGCCAAGATGGAAAGGTACTTATGCATAGCGGCTGCTACGCGCTCTCAATTACCTTCCCAAGCGACTCATCCATTCTCCCTTGAACTCGCTCCTCCATGCCATTGTGGAAACAGGCATCCAAGCCAAGATGGAAAGGTACTTATCCATAGCGGCTGCTACGCGCTCTCATTTACCTTCACAAGCGACCCTTCCATTGTCCCTTGAAGACGCTCCACCATGCCATTGTGGAAGCATGCATCTAAGCCGAGATGGAAAGGTACTTATCCATAGCGGCTGCTACGCGCTCTCAATTACCTTTCCAAGCGACCCTTCCATTGTCTTTTGAAGACGCTGCTCTAGGCCAATGTGGAAGCAGGCATCTAAGCCAAAGTGGAAAGGTACGTATCCATAGCGGCGGCTACGCGCTCTCAATTACCTTCCCAAGCGACCTATCCATTGTCTTTTGAAGACGCTCCTCCAGGCCATTGTGGAAGCAGGCATCTATGCCAAGATGGAAAGGGACTTATGCATAGCGGCTGCTACGCGCTCTCAATTACCTTCCCTTTCATTGTCTTTTGAAAGCACTCCTCCAGGCCATTATCGAAACAGGTATCCACGCCAAGGTTTGAAGGTACTTAACTCATCACGGTTTCTAGGTGTTATAAATTTCTTTTTCACGCTTTATGGTATGGCGTCTACGAGTGTTTAATTTATTTTGTTCCTCACAACCTCATTTAAATATCCCTGCCATAAGTATGACTTTTTGATTTCCATTGCTCTCTTCCAGCACATTTTTGACAATGTCTGCCTTGAACAAGGTCTAGTTCAGAGAAGTGGAGCTACACCATTCAATCGTCATTAAACTGGATTAGTTATTTGTGTATGTAAATGGCGCCACTCTTATCTCTTGAGAGGAAACTTGGAAAAATAGATGAATTAATTATTTTCATAATTCGTTTCACTGCCAAGAGATCTGAAAGACTATAACTATTGCTCATTCGTGTGTAATATAAATTGTGCTTGTTGATAAGCAATTGAAACACTACACAAAATCTTTTTTTTGTCTTATGATGTTTACAATCAGTTGCAAATTTGGCAATAAAGTTAAAGAGGTTTTAATATTATTCCAAACATTACCTTTTTAAATAATTTGTATTACATCCATTTATAGTAAATATGTTTACGGAAATTGTGCAAATTGTTTATAAATTGTGAGAAACTGTAATGTAAGCAAATCTACTTACACGTGTCAAATCGTCATGTTATGACAGATCCCATGAACTCGTATTCCAAAAAAAGCTTGTCATCAGTCGAAGCACTTGCCTTCAGAAAATTATGAGAATTCCTGTTTGCCTCCTCATGGAAGTCACAAACTTATTTTGTGTTTTTTAAGTGAAAAGGGCGTATTGTCGGGTATCTCTTTTATATTTTTCTAAATAAATGTATGTGTGAAACAAGATTGTTGAAACAGTTAAAACAATAGAAACTGCATCCAATACTAAGTTATGTAAACACTTGAGGATGAAACATGAAAAAAAATGTGAATATAATGATTTGCTCATTTGATATTAAAAATTTATGTGATAATCATTTGATTACTTATCACATTCTATTTACAAAATATTCAATTACTTTCGTAATAAATGAACTTAAAGGATAAAATACGTGAATTGTTATTTAATGGGATGACCAATATTGCTAATTCATATGTGGTCAGTGATTCTCGGTGAGGTCTTTTTTGAAGGCGGCCTTGGTTTAATTAGTAGCATCTTTATAACTGCTAAATTATCCTTATCTCCCGGAGTCACAATTGAATTGCGTGGTATCTCTCTGACTGTTTCATACAACTCTTTCATTCATTTTGTGTTTCTTACAACCACTTGTAAATGGTGTGGAAACTTTCTGATTGCTTCATACCTTTACTTTATACATTTTATTTATTTGGTCAAAAACAGTAAAAACTGTATATGACGTGTGGGGAAGGAGATTATCTGAAAATTTTCTTGAGGCCCAGAATTTAAAAAAAATATGTAAAACTAGAAACAAGGATTTAAGAAATAACTATTTTAGAAAAATAAGAATTTGAAAAATGTTTGTTCCCGAGTTATAGAAAATCAATTTCAACGGTAAATGAACTGATTTGATTCATTCTGCATTGCTAACAAAAAGGAATGAACATCAATTCTACTCCTACCATTACAAGCAAAAGGAGTGCTCAACAAAACGTGCGCACAGTGAAGCTACATTTACAACCATATATTAATTGAGTGGGTATCTTTAACACCTCTTTTTTTGTTCCCCACAGTCACATTTCAGTGGAGTAGAGAAGTTCGGTTTCATTTCTTTTGTTCACAGCATTGCGTGGATGATAATGAGGTCTGATGAATGGTTTCTTCGGGGGGCTGCCCTCTCTCCGGCATTTACCCAAGTGCTGCCCCCTGCCCTCACCCCCGAGCCCAGCGCACTGGGCCGCTCTGCGCTGGTGGAGCCCGTTGTCGTCCTGTTCGTGGGGACGCTGGCGGCGGCCGTGGCCTTCCTCGTGGAGGTGGCGCTGCGCCTGCGGGCCAACGGGTGCTTCGTGTGGAAAGCGCGTTAGCTGTGCTGCCGGCGCACTGCACGCAACTGACTCCCAGGACTTCATTTAGTTTCCTTTCAATTTTCCTAATCAAAGAAGAGCAGAAAATCACACTGCTATCCGTCGCTACCCTCTCCCACTGCTAAGCGACAGCTGACGACGCAATTTTGAATTGACACAGTTTTTTAATTATTCACCGAATATATTGTTTCTCTCTTCAAAACCAGTCGCTGTAACATCTTTGCTTTTGTCTTAGAAATTATAATCCCAGTGCTCATTATTTGTTAGTTATCTCGAAAATTGTTAATTTGAGAAGCGTGCCGCAAAAGCACTAGATAAAATGTTCGCACAAGAGACCAGATCGCTCGACGAGCGAAAATGTGCAACGGACGCCAAGGGAGAAATTGCGCATGCACTTTGCCGCCATCTAGATCTAACATCGCCGTTCAGAAAACATCGCGTGCCCAATGCTAGATTTGGAGGTTGTATTCGTCACGAAATTTGCTGTGCCTGCGTTAGTAATTTGTTTCACTGTCTTTCTTGTGTTCTTTCTTGCACAAAATGTAAATGTAGTTTTTGTGCCGATACTTCCTGCACAAGAGTAGGCAGTCGATGTTTTTGAGACGGTATTAAGTGGAGCTGTCTCCTTCTTTCGTGACATCAGTAGGGTGCACAGATACCTCGGCGAACTCTTTAATGCTTAACTCACGTTTGTATATGCTTTCCTAGGTTGAACAGGTGAAACTTGCACTGATGTACACAACTAAGAACAAAATCGGTGGCACGATGTGCAATGTGCCGTTCATTTTCTTGTTATTGTACATATATCAAAGTGTATAAAGATGCTTCTTTTTCTAACTACAATAGTGACACAAAATAGGAAGAGAAGATAAATTGATTTCGTAATTCTGAAAATTTGTCATTTGCGGAGAAAAACATTTTGTGAAATGTGCAGTTGAACGAAAGGAAGACGGAGTGACAATTGTCTTTACATGCTTTGAAATTGCTATCACTTGACCATTAGTGTTTGCAGTGGGAAAAATATGAAAATCACCAATGTACAGAATATTGCAATTACGTTTCGACGTTATGATTATGGAAATCAACATATACTTGTGGTTTTGGTTACTTGGTGTTTAATGACTGAATTAAAATTTTTAAAAAATCTATTTTTTATTTTCAAAATATATTACATCACAAATTTTATTGAGTGCAATCTAAATGTTTGTTCAAAACACTGAAGCAAAGAAATGTTTTTTCTGAAATATAATGATATCATGTTTTACTATCATATAGCTTTTTTCGATACAAGTCTACATTAGTTTACATTGGTGAAAATTTGTTATAGATGTTTGTGGGATGTGGATCAATCTTGCCTTTATAAGCCTTATTAATAAATGTCTCATAAACATTGCGGTAATTTCCGAGCACTTATGTAATACATCATTACATGGTATGCAATGCAGAGTATTATATAAGGCAGTTAAATAATCATGCCTTTCCCATGTACTGCATTACACTTTTAAAGGTAATTAGAAACGTCTGTATTTTGACGTATGTATCTTTTGTCTACGTCAGCGATTGGCTAATAGTGACATAATTGATAATAGAGTATACAATGGTAATCACTTCCTTGGGGGAAAAAATAGTGATGATAATGTCCGGCGAATCCTTACCGTCGTATTCTAAATTTTTGGTTTTCTATTTAGTTTTAGTTTTTAATTTTCAACGTAATGTGGCACACGGTAGAATATATTGTTAGTAAAAATCAGTACACTCATTTCTACTTGCTCTTCAATTTTTTGGCAGACATTAAATTATAAAAACTCTATTAATTCACAAAATGTACATAATTGCTTTTAACTTTTTTAACACTAACATAAAAATAGTAAATGGTACTTACTAAACATTGAAGATAAGATGTGTGTGATGTAGACGTGTTATGTTGTCTGCCTTAACTTTCTATAAATGAATTTTATTTCGATAAATTGCATGGTTGTTTGTATTTAAGGAATTCATTTTTGCAATTACCTTGTGAAACCATTATTTCTCGAGGTGAAAAATCTCAAATTCTAGTTCCGTTACCCAAAGAACTTTCGTACAACCTTTGACAAAAAAGTTAGTTGTTTTTTTTCATGGACCGATTATCCAGTGATTGTACTGTAAGGTGCTTAGCTTATCTACAGGTTATATCTGGGGACTGTTTGGAATATGACGTATAATTCAGATATATTGCAAAAATACATAATTTTTGTTTTTCCTTCGTTAGTTGATACTGCTGAGATAATTCTGTATGGCCTGTTCTTCGGCGACTGAGAACTGTGTCTCGTTTCCGTTTCGAAGAAAAAAGATGGATGACAATTACGAATTAAATTTCTAGCCTGGAACAGTTATTGTGGATGTGCTCTAAACTATTCTGAATTCTAAAATTCTTCATTTCTTCGGCTTCTTTATTCAAATCGACGTGTCATTCAGAGTGTTCAAGAAGGGATACGTTAATGAATTCTCTAGCAACATTGTCATCCATTACGTTTCTTCTAGTGCCTGTACGATATGGTATCAAATTGTTGATTAGGGACTGTTTCCCCTTTATACTAGATTGTTGATCATTTATTATCACACAGATTATCAATTCTTATTATTAATATGATTCAAAGTTTCTATCCCAGTTTCTGTGCCTGTGTGGGTTATACATTGATAAAATAATGTATTATTAATATTTTCTTCAACTCCTAGAGTATCGCATATACTTCTCAGTAAAATATGGACCTGATATTCTGTAGAGACCACTGTTAAGATACGTGTTATGTTTCATTAGTTTGTACCTTCGAGGCTTGCGACCTAATTATATTATTGCACTGTATTTTTGTGTTAAATGTTAAATAAACGTCTTACTACTAATTATTGTTTATATTAATTATTCCTTGTAATTGTACCGTATTTATTGTTCTGGTAATTTACGATATGAAGCACCTGGGTACCTATTTCTATGAATTAAATGTCTTTGTTTTTTGAAGTAGTAATAGGGTGTAGAGCGAATCCCTAACAAAAGAATAGAAACAAATAAAACAATGTAAGCAGTTTCTGGCGCTTTAAGTAATATAAGATGATTCTCAAATATTTTATAGGAACTTCTAAAAATAGTTCAATTTTAAATTCCCGCTGAAGTGTTGACAATGAAGGTGATCGGCACAAATAGAAGAATTGCTGGTACAAGAGAGGAGGCGCTCGTCCTGTCGACAGTGGCGCTCCCGGTAACATGGAAGTTATCTGTGTTTATTCTGTGAAATCGACTGACTAGTGATATGGAGAAAAGTGAGAATGGGCCACGGAGTAAGAAATGTATCTTACATCGCGGAATGGGTTGGACGGAGACGGCAGTGGATCAGACAGGCGAGTAGGATTTAGTTGCACGCGTTATGCAAAAATGTAATGCATGATACGTACCAGGGAGGTTTAGCGCCAGACGCAAAACATCCTTACTGTACTTGATCACGTGACTGGCGTTATAAGGACGTAAGAAACAACGTTCAGTTGAACCGTAGCAATTGCGACATTGAGTTCAGCGTTATAATAAAAGGGGCATATCAAGCGTCGAACGTAGGAGTTGCGTGTTGCGATGACTCGGGTGATCATTTCCGGTGAGACGGGCGCCGGGGTAGGCGCCAGGAGTCGGAAGTAGGTTTAGATTGTCACCTGGATCTTGTACTCCCTCGCGACTTGTTGTCCGTCTCCGGTCTGTGATCAGATGAATCTCGCGTTAGTAGCGGCACATGCAGAGACTTATCAGGAGAGGAGCTACTCTGGGTATGACCCATATGGATTTTTGGTATTGAGAGGATTTTTACTTTTCCATTAATAAAGGAACATATAGTAATAACATGAATACATTTACGTAATGGGGCAAGATAATTCTAAAGACCTTCACAGAAATTGTTTTTGAAATTAAACTAACAAAACATTTAACTAATTTAACAATTTCTATAACAGTAGCTATATTTGTCTTCTTCGCCTTTCCAATAACAAAAAACCCTATTTAGGTACAATTCCATAATATAGTTCACTTTCCCCTCTCTCCAAAATTCTAGTCTATTTATTGTTCGTAATACTCTCCTCAATCAAATACACCGCCAATATGACATTGCATTTCTTACATCAAATTCTCCCCTCAATTATGCCAAATCTCTCTGAAGTGTTTAAGTAAATTTTTCGTCCTCACTCTTGAATGCTATTTTCGTTCCGGTTGTTGATTTCCGTCCGTCTTCTCTGTGCCCGATGGTCTCATGACATTAAAACATTGCTAAACTGTGGTTTCATTCTAGTAGGCCTTATCTGTAGATATTATTTTGATGTCAAATATGGACGAAATAAACATCTAATTTCAACTAGTTACAGCATGTTAGTTTTTTTAACGTAAGTGTAAAACAACACATTTCTTGGGCAACTAACACGTACTAAACGTATCTAATACCAAATATATAATTTCTCCTTTTCTTCAGTTCTCGAATTACATGCAATTTATTCACTAAACTTAATGATACACAGACAGCCACGAATCTTAACTGAGTCTTAATTTAAAGAAGCGAATGGCTGATGCAGATGTCTGACGTCGCACGGAGGGTTTGATGAAATGCTTCGAAACCGTCGGCTGATGGCTTCCGGTTCTTGCCTGGCCAAGTGGCATCAGGA
>JAHLJT010008062.1:0-11118 GCA_031308135.1 Acheta domesticus
TTCAACAGTGGGAAGCAAGAAGGTGTTAAAACATCAGTAGGCCTGTGCCGTAAGTGTGCCCACGCAAAACAACAAGAGGTGCAGGCTCCTCCATGAAAACCCACGGCACACCATACACCACCGCTCCGTGTCGGATACTTTGACCACCACATGTAGTCCCAAGCTGTTTCGTCTCGACGCGAACGCGGTTTCTAGTTTAAAATTTCAACTGGCGCGCGAGAGACGAAGAGCCCGAGTTCCCTCAGGGATCGCGCGGGGGTTGGCAAGCCTTTCAACCGTTCGGCCCGCGCATCACTCGGAATACGTTAAATCGTCCCTTTCACCTGCGAATATAAAATAAATCCCCCCTATGTCGCCCACGGCCATATGCTCTCCGCGCGCGGCGCTAACCAGAGTTCGCGCCATGTTTCGTTTCCTCTCTACTGCAGAGCGTCTGGGTAGGCACATTCGAAATTGCCTCCTTTCCCGCACCTTCTAAAGTTGCCAGAATGCCTTGGCATGCTGTCACTGCAGTGCCTCTGAATGGGAAATTATGTTGCGAGCCCGAATTGTGGTTTCCAGCACTACACTGAAAAAAAAGAGACCATAAATCACAACAAGGTTTCAATAGTTGAACTAAACCTTGATGCACCAAATGGAAACATTGCTTCGTGAGGCATATACCGAGTAAGATCAACAAATATCAATAAGTAAAATAAAAATCCCGCTTGTTGAACTATTATGCTCGTGATTGTTGAGCGGTTTATGTTGCAGTGTACGGATACCTGTATGTTTCCGCACAGATCTCCTTGTTATAAGGGCATGTGGACTTCTCCTGGACCCAGCGGCATTCAGCTTTATGTCGCTGGGACAAGTGCGTGGGAGCGGGGCACCGTGGAGGGGGGTAAAAAATCTGCCCAGTTCCCGCCTGGTTCCCGCGCTTATATGTTGCTCGTGTTTGTCCAGCAGAGAGTATTATAAGGGAAGGCCCTATTTATTAGTGTGGATTACATATCTGGTGGTAATTTTTTAGTAGACTCCAGAGTCAGAATTACGTATTGATGTGAAAGACTTTATTCATTGGGCGTGAACGGAATATTCGAATTAGGTGACCATTAACTTTGTATTGCTTCGTATTTCATTTTTCGAACAAGAGTTCTCTTTCTAGAATGCAGCAAATATGCTGCATTGAATGCAATGACAACAGTTTGTCAGAGAGTGGTGCCCTTCGAAGGTGGTGCCACAATGGAATGGATCAACATTTTGAAGGTATGTATATATGCCTACCCAGAAATGCATGTTTTTAGGTTACTAAGCCCTATTAATCAAAGTTACCAGTAAATTAATTGTAAAATTCCCCAAAAAGCTTGTGTTGAACATGATAAACCAAATAATTTTACATCACCAGTTAAAATAATTGTATACATATGTTGGTGAATTTCTTCAAGTTTTCTACTTGGTTATAATTTACAAAAACAAATTTGTTATGATAAATTATTAGTGATGATCAACAATTCTTACAAATAATATTATATTGTTGACATAGTCAATGTCATGTTGCTTTAAAATAAAGGATAATTTAATGAATTTAATGCATTATAATTGGAAATATTTTTTTAATATTTTATGTTTTTTTTTTCACTTTTTCTGTATTTGTTACTTTATTATTATTATTAAAATGACTATATGAAATACATTAAACATTAATTAATATTTGTCCTTTAAGCTATATAAGAAATTCAAATGCCATTGTGTTCAAGTATTTATAGAGAACTCAGTTTCCAAACTCTTATTTTGCATTCAAGAAAACGTGCAGGTAATCTCCTCCCTCAGGCATCACATACATTTTTTACTGTTTTTTTACCAAATAAATAAACAAACATTGAATTCCCTGCAAAGGACTTGGTTAATTGTTTTAAAAAAAGTACTATTAAAGAATAAGTTATATGATTAGTTATATGATTAGTTTTTAATACACAATTGGGCATTGCAAATGTACTGTTTACAATAAAGTTTAATGCTTTACCAATCTTATGACATATTTTTAACATGGTCTCAAAGTGTCATTAATGTCAATTAGAAATTGAATAATTGAATGTTGTGAAGTTTAACTAGGCATAACTTAAAATCACACAAATTAGGGGTTCCCAGTGTTAGGCATAATCCCAAAGATATGTGGTAGGCTTGTAGATGATTCAGGATGTACTTCAAATTTTCTCTGGGTAGTGTGAATTTCTTCTTAATGCTCACTATTCCATCAAGTTTATGAAACATTATTCCATAATATATTTATAGAAGAGTGGTTTTCCATTGATGCTGTACCAAAAAAATATATACTTCAGTGAACTCAATCAGAAGTCATTTAAAAGTGTTTTCTTATGTACTATAAATATTCAGAATTTTCATTGTTGAAATTGAGGCTAAAATGTCACGTGTTTTGTAAATATTCAAACAAACTGTCATGTAGACCTACAAAAAGTTTCTGCTCTAAACCCTTTCTATTTACTTTTTAATTATATTTTCAAATACTGTTGTGGGGAGGTACTATTGTGTTAATTTTATTCTTTACTGTTGATTGTTGCAGATACTATGAATGTCTATTGCCTACAAGATCAAGATTGTGATAATGTATTAGAAGGTGACTGCTAATTTACAACATGGACTTCTGTGATACTACTGTACCTATTATTTACATTCACAAAATATATAGTCATTAATGGTTCAATTTTTTTAGTGACAACTGCTATTAACTGTCAGGTTCTGCTACAAGGATCTGTGCTTGGACCTTTGCTAGGAGTAATATATATGTTAACGTTATTCCAAACTCCTCTGATTTTTCTGTAATTTCTTATGCAGATGATACAACATTAATAAGCAGTGAGCAAATTCTTTTTTCATGTAGAAACTAATGACTGAATCTTTTAAATGATTTTAAAGTTGCTTGTCAATAAATGAATTAAAATTAAATGTTAAGAAAACTGTATTTATCAAATCTGTGCTTAGATGACAAAATGATATGTGATTTTGTCATGACATTAGTCATTCTTGTTTGTTAATGTTTAGGAGGAGGAGGCAACGGAGCTTGTAGTTTACAAAGAAAAAAAAACAGTGTTGGCAAATTGCAATAAGACAAAGTCCACAGACTAATTTTTCATTACATCTTGATACATATATTATACTTATCGATGATACTGCATATAAATTTTAACAAAATTATTATCTTGTAAAAGTGTTAAAAAATTGTTAAAAGTTGTGAAACATCTAATATAATCATGTAAGTTTCGGGAATCTTGTCACACACATGTTTCGGGAATCTTGTCTTGGCTTTGGTGATTCTACAATGAGGATAGTGGGCGATTGTGTTTAATTGGTATATGATGAAAAACTAGCTTAGGTGAACAATTAGAGTGGATGTGATGCTGGGATGAACAGTATATAATTTTTAGAAATACGATGGACTCCCAAGTATCATGGATTAATCATGTGAAACTTAACCCCAAGTTCAAATTCAACAATTCTTTTGTTCTTATTAAAAAAATAAGATAAAAAGATACCTAATTATACCAAACTAGTTTCCTTTGATGCAAACAATTTATTCACCAACATACCACCCTCTGAAGAAGATGTCTGTATAAAACATACTATTATGAATTCTTAATCTTCTTTTAAAATCAAAATAGATCTAATTAAAATATTGAACTTGTGCATTGAAGATAAAATTTTCAAACTCTATGACAAAATTTAAAAAAAACTAGGGTCTTGCTGTGGGTTCAAACATGTCTCCATTATTTGCTGAAGTGTTTATGAACTATTTTGAAAGGAATTTATTTAACTCTTTTGTTAGGCATACCATTTGTCAGAATGGATTGAGTTGTCCTGGGTCTCATAGAACCATGCAATATTTTTTAAAATTTTGAGATCAATCTTTGGATCTATTGCAGGAAAGTTGTTTTTTTATTATTGCCTTGGAAGTGTTAGCGGAGTATTTGAAATGAAATTTCAGTATTTACTGTTTATTTTCATGATTACTTATTTTACATACTGATGTAGAACAAGAAAGCAGAACATTATGTAAAATCAGTATTAAACAAGGAGTCATAATTATTTCCTGTCTTTATTTTTTATCAATAGCAATGTTGCTTACATTAAAGATTTTTTTTTCAAAAATTTGTGTATGATTGCGTAAACATAGGAAAGTATCAAACTTTTTACACATATTTATTTTTTTTGTTTCCTTTATTGCATGTAAGCATACACCTATTTCTCTTTTTACTTTGGGGCTCAGGATAAATTTTACTTCAATTTTCAGGTTTTCTGTATTTAGTCAGCATTTGTTGAATTTCTTCTTGTAATAGTGAACCTTCTTTGCTGCTGCTGCTGGAGTAACAAACTTTGAGCCAAATTATTTCTTTATGTACTCTCATAGACGAGGGTATTGTTAGCCATTTCCTAAATAAATTACTCATCCTAAGCATAAACCAAGCTATAAATAGTATTGAATCTTGGTAACCAAAATTAATATAAACAAATAACAAGAATATTAAATTTGTAAATTGAAATATTAAAAGAAACAAACAAAAATACTTTCGAAAATAATTTTCATCTATATTTTTAGCTATAATTTAAACAAATCTTAGTGCTTTTATAAAAAAATATTAATTAAATTTAAATTTGTTTGGACCGATAATATAATTTGCTAATTCATTTCATTGCAAAAATTACTAGCAGGGGTCCCTAAAACATGCTTAATCATTAATGTATTTATTAATCCAGACTAGCATTACTGATTACATGCATACATCAATTTATGTTGTCATTTGTTTGCAGTTTAGTTTGTGTCAATATATTCCACTTTATTGTTAATTATGTTATAGTTTACACATTTTACTCAACTAAATAAATATTTTAATGTTGTATTTGAATAATATTTTTTTCTAGGTACATGCTGTTTTGGTATATTCATTATATATGTACCTACAATATATAACTTAATTTATTCAACAATGCAGATGTTAGTGATGCTTATATAAAGCCCCATAACAATCAGATTGCAAAATGTAAGCTTTTGAGGCCTTTGGAGTATTTTTTAGTGAAATTATATTATCTTGCGATGTCTGGTTGTGTAGTTAAATGTATACATCTGTTGTTGGATCAAAAGTATATAATGAATATTGTATTAATAGCAGGTACTATGCATAACCCATTCCCATGGACATCCATTCCTTCATACGCCAACGATCAGTAACTTGCTACACCCATAAGGAATGTTTAAATAAGGCAACACGGACGGCTGGATCCTTCAACCAGTATTGCTCTATGCGCCGACTCGGAAGGCCGGCTCCTTATCAGTATCGCCCGGATACGCCATGACTGTAGTCTGGCTCCTCCAACCAGCGTGCACGCTTATGCCGAATAGGAAGCTTGCTCCTCCGATACGGATGCAACTCGTAGCTGGTTATTCTGACAAGGTTCATTCAGAGGTGTGCAACAAGGTTTTCTTCACGATGCAACATTTCGTTCCAACAATCTCCGTTACGAAACAGTAACACTGCTCCTGGTTGGGCATATACTAACATGCGTTCCCTTGTTACAGTATAAAGGATCAGGTATACTGCAACTGTTCATTTTTTTCCGTGCAGTGTTACACAGGTGTTGAATTGTCAAGACAAACAAGATTATTATTTTTTACGAATCATTATTATTTTATTTAAAATTAGTATGTTGTGGATTATTGATCTGTTACTTGAGCTCTTTTAGATAGAAATGTAAATCTAAGAAATGGTTCATTTACTGTACCAGTCAATCTTATGATGCAACATTTTTGTTTAAATGGGCGATTCTGAAACGATTTAAGAAGGGGGCGAACTAAAATTTCAACCCCCTCTCACTATAAATTTTTCAATAACAATACTAGTTTTTAGATTGTAAATTTCTTCTTACGAGCTCCCGCTCGGAGATACCGAGTACTTAGAAATGTGATGCGATAAATATGTGAAAATGGCTTGGTAACTTTCAAAGATTTTGAGAATTATTGATCGCTGACGTGCCCAAAATCTTAGTAAAATTTAGCTTGCTAAATACAGGTAGCTAATATGTCTAAACAAACCAGGGCACTTGTTTAATCGTATTCGCGTAATTCGAAGGAATCGAAATCGAATGCGGAGCAGGTTGTTCTCTTAAGAAACACGTGATTTTAGGCATTTATACCTTAAGCTACAAATTTCTCGTTAGTTAGAAAATAATTCCTACATCCAGCGAGATTACGGATTACAAAAATTATAATTTCAGAGAATAATGATTTTTTTCTTCTGAAACTATCGGGAAAGTATTTTCAGATACTGTTTTATAACCATATGGCGCCTTGCGTAATGTTGCAATCTAGCGATGGAGATAATGTTGAATAGATAATATGTCCAGCTGTCGATTCGAAGAAACAATAAACATGTTAGATTCTCAAGATAATTTGTGAAGCAGGTGTATTATCATGTTGTTAATCATGAATAGTGCATCCGTTTTCCCTTATCTTTAAATTCGAACGGAAATGGCTTCCAATTCTGTGCGTTTCTTCTACGTATGTGACGGTTTGGTGGTTAAAAGCTGATGCAACGATTTATCTTTTACATGAAAACTCTGCGAAAAATAAACATGAAAATTTAAAAGCATCTGTCTATGCTTAACATTGATTTTTGACGCTATGGATACTCAGTGAAGTTCTCACTATTAATGTCAATTAATATTTTCAATCTAGCGACAGTACTTGGCAAATTCCAAAATCCATCTATGCGCCCTTTGTGGATTTATTAGTAATTTCCAAAGTTGTATTTCACTTAGCAGTATTTTTACTGGGCATATATATTATTAATAATTGTTACGTTCCATCGTATCGAAACTGTGGCGTGTTTTGATCGAGAGAAACACTATAATCAAAAATATGAAAGAAGTTTTGTAAATAGAGACATTAGAGTCGAACTACTGAAGTCTTCACTGAAATCCTTCAGCTCTATTGCAGAGTTAAAATCAGGGAATGCAATGTGAATTGGTTGTATATGTAGTAGCAACTCCTCAGTTATACCTCAGTCGTGAATCTTATCATATTGCCGTAGAGTGCCGAGAGCACAGGTGCCTATAAATCGCAAGCTCTCGCGTGTTGTCAGCTGGATATATCTAATGAAACAGTGTTCGCCGATTCCTGTTCAGAGCAACACAGTACGTACTTCCTTGTATTTTTATATGGCATTTCCTTGCATGCTTTACGGTGATTTTAAACTAGCTATAAAATGGAAATAATAATTTTGTATTCATTGTTAAGGAAGAAAAACGTGAGCCAGGTATATTCTACTTCCTTAATCGTGTTCAGTGTTATAATTCCCGTGGATAAATAAAAAAATAAGGGTCTTGATTCTCCAAAATTTGCGTTAAGTACGTAGCATAAATTATTTGGTTCAATTATTACTCAAAACGTGTTGATAATGCAATCTCGACGAACTGAATACATGTAGTAAACACCTACGAGTAAATTCTTAGAATGCTTCTTACCAACCACTTTAATTCTGTTTTTTTTAAATCGAGATTGTCTGATCAGCAGTTAGAGATTCAGGAATTATCGTCAATAAACTAGATACCAGAGAACGAGTTTAATTTCACAAAATCAGCCTTAGTCCTCACAATCTGTTTTAGAGGACAACCTACAAAAAATACTTCCTCACATATTGGTAAGAATGAGGAATGAATGTTTCCAAAACACCAATATGATGTTCTTTATCCTCTGGAAAGGCGACATAAAGATGCCAGTTATGAATTCAAGCAGGAAAGTGAATGTGCTGTAATGACTAACAGATTCTCAGCTATCCCGTGTGTATGGACGTTTCTCGGGTTCGCATTCATGTATAGCTCCAGTGAACTGGGCACTAGGGCGCCGTATTTTAGGGTCAGCTTCAAATAATTGTGGTCAAAATCAGTTGGGATGTAATGTAACAAAAGGGTAGTGAATCTTCTGCTTTTGATATTATTACTATCATTACACGAGCGTTACCTTCCTCCTCTCTTAAAAAATCTCATTTAGGTTTGGGCCAGCTCCTTCGTATGAAGTAATCTTAAGGTAATTCAATAACGTATGTGATCATTGAAATATATCCCATCACATTCACCTACGCTCTCAAGTATTTTAAGCTTTCATCGTAGTCTATGGAGTCGATCAATTGTGACATAAGGCTCTGGTTGGCTCACAACTGCCATTTCAATAGAAAGTAAAAAGTTTATACCTGGTATCAGAGTGCCTAGCATGAAAACGTTCACTCGAAAGTTTTCCCGTACACAAAGGTTTGATTTTGTTTAAATTCCGTAGTAGTAGCAGCAGCAGCAGCAGCATCTAGAAGTAATGCATAATTCACGAGGATGGAAAAGATATCAACTACAATTAGTTTCCAAAAATATTTCATAATAAAACTGGTTAACTATACTTGTGTCAGGAACCCCATTTTCTCACAATAATTCAACAAGTTCCATGTATTATTATATTTTCGTGGTTTAATTACTTATAACGTAGAAGATTTGCTTCATTTTTCACATCGTTCTTTCATTTTGTCCGCCACTGTTGATCGGGAAAAATAAGTTCCTGAAAAAGTGTAGATAATGTTTTATTATTTAATATTAATGCAACCTAATTGTGGATGATAACATTTATCCTCGTTAATTGATTTTGTATTATCAGAGCAGCAATATCGAAACGGCGTTCCGGTCGTAGTGAACTTCTGGTTCACGCCTTCCAAAATCTGGGTCTAGTGCTCCAACGCGTGCAGAGAAGGGCGAAGCGTCGGAGCGCGGAGAGAGTTGACTGCGCGCATCCTTGCCGTGCGCTCGCCGCCGCCGCCGCCGCCGCCGCCGCCGCCTCGGCCGCGTGCTCCTCCGCTCCTTTTCGTGCAGCGGCGTCGCCCAAGAGCACTCGCGCGCAGGTGGGCGCGAGGTCAAGGCTGCCCCGTGCGCGCGGCGCGGCCCGGCCCGGCCGTTGACCTGCGGACTCCGCACGCGCGGAGGCGGCGACGGCGACGGCGGGCGGTTGGGTGCTAGAGGAAAATCCTAACGGCCGGCTGCTCTGATCGGTTGTTTCCATGGTTCTCCTATCAACACCAGGCGAATGCCCGAGATGTACCCTAACAAACTGGCCACGGACCACGCGCGATCTCTTCTTCCTCTTCCTCGTCTTCTCCTCCCTCTCCTTACTTACAGACACTCACTTACATGCACTACACTACCACACATGTCGGGAGACCTGAGCTTGTCCCGGTGAGGCGGTGTCTCGCTGATGGGAGATAAGGGTTGCGGGAAATCCCCGTAAGTCGATGGCACGGTCGGCGCCAGATCTCGCTATCCAGCGAGGAAAGTTCACCGCTTCCTTCCGAGGTAAAAAATATGCTCTAAATTTGCGAAACAGTTGACGCGCGCGGAATCACTAGTAATCGACCAACAAAGCGGGTGGGTGGCGGCACTTGAAGCGACGCTGGTCGCTGCACTAGGCCTTATCTTCTGCTCGTTGGTGGTCGGCCGTCAATTTCCCTCCTATCGCGCTAGGGAACGTATGCGAAAATGTTTCCGGGTAAAGGTGACGTGGTCTGTCTAGACTGCATCACAATTGATCCAGTTATGATTCTAGATTCAAGCGGAGATGAATAAAACTACTTGTAACTTTGAAATTATTTTGTTTACTATTGTCCTGTTCGCACACATGTAATAAATAGTAATAACTTATGCGTAATGGACATACAAATTTAGTAAACTAGTACACCGCAATAACTATATTCAAATGTTATTTGTCATTCTCTGTGTTGTGCTTTCCTTTCATTGCGAGGAATACAGCTACCGTAACTGTCACTGATTGGTGCTACGTCCGAGTGGGTAGTTGACCCGGGTGGGGCCTCGTCCCACTCCATCTCCCGCCGAAAATTCATATGAAGTAAAAATGCAAAACAGAACGTTTTCAAATTCATCTCATGTTTGTCATAAAATATTCATAACATTTATTTTATGTAACTTCATCAGAGTTCACTTTGGCAATGAAAAACAGCGCTGCGCTTTGCATTTATTGATGCAAACTCCTTTAACAATTGTTGCAAATCGATGTTGTCTGTAAACATGTAAAATCGCAATACTGTTGAGCCGATCGCCCAAAATCGTAAATAGTATATACGTTTTGAGTCGAAGCATTAACGAAAAACTTCGTTCATTTCTGAAATTTGACATTTATGAAATATTTCTCTCGTCCCAAATTCTGAGTGGGTGTAGCCTACCCATCATACTCACATTATCCACCAGGCCTGAAAACTGATACCCCCAAAGCTTAAAAAATTAAAAAATGAATTTTTCCGTTGTAAAATAAATGCCCCTGGTGTATAACAAACAAATACGAAAACGTAGCTATGAGAGTCACTCCCAAAATGGATACGAGATTACCAACCGACAGTCTTGCACCCTTAGATTCTGCCTCAGTAAAAGTAATTTAATTGTTGAAATCTTAACTTACCGTTCCTCACGGATCTGCTTGCGTAATGCTGAAGATTTGCTACACCATTCCTCATGAACCTCACTTACTTTATTCTTAACATTAATTTTGTTTAGTAGAAGTTTCTATTTTTATTTGAGTTTTCCTTATTCCATGTAAATTTCTGGAATGGTATAACCGATTGAAATAACAAAGTGGTCTCAGAATCTATGATTATATCACAATTTGACAGTATTACATAATATTCCAGTAAATGCTTCGTTCAGAAACTTGAAAGTCAAATGTGCTGAAGAAGGATAGAAAATATTAGTGAAACTGCGAATAGATCTACAGATATTCAAAGTATATACAAAAATCTCGGTAACCAAACATTCGAAGAGATTGTGTTAATTTAATTGGGGATACTCGAACAAAACTGATTCGATCGAAACGACAAAACTTAATCTTTGAAGTAATGGATTTCCTGAGTGTCAATGAGAGCGTTATTGTGATGCATCAATTTTAAAGTTGTGCATGAGAGTCGGAATGAAAAAATGTAGTATGCTTTCTCCAACCCAACTCTCATTTAGAATATTGATATTATTTAGTACTTTCCTTATCTGAATGCAAGAATATCCAAGTCAGTGTTAAGATTCTAGTACATT
>JAHLJT010008063.1:0-15212 GCA_031308135.1 Acheta domesticus
AATTCGCTATTGGAATGAATCAAAATGCATTTAGTTAGGACATTCTATGAGCTTTCAGAAACGTTTGCTTCACTTTGGTGGATTTGCTCACCGTTTGCGAAATTTTGAAAAAATAGTAAAGAATGCATGTAAGAGATCAGGAGCGGGAAACACAAGTAAGTAGTTTTACATCTAATACTGCAGAAACTGAAACTTTTCTCTTGTTTTGAAGGTCACATGTAAAAATTTTTCATTAAGATCAGAATAAAACTGTAGATTTGTGTGAAAAGTCAATCGAACATTGCTCTTGTATAAGAGAATATAATAATTTGAATCAAAGAAGTTATGCCCGATATAAAATACTCGTTCTTTCAGTGAAATCTGCATCAAAATAGGATCAACGGTTCCATTGATGATTCTGGATAAACTGACAAAAACCGCAAAAAACAATTGATTTGTTTTCACATCATCTAAATAAGCGAATGGGGGAAGGGAATTAAGAAGGGAGTTATTTGAAATCACAGAGAGACACGCCAATTTTATTATTGGTATACTTCTCACATTTCAACAAAGTTCTCCAAATAACGAGGTCAACTGACTTAGTGGCTTGTTGTACGTGCAACATTGGCGGTGCCAATTCTCGAAACATGTCAAACATCTTTTCAAATGAGAGCATCAGATGCGAACAACATTATCGTACTACAATTTTGTGGAGGATATTTATTTTTCTCCTGCTCGAAAATGCAATTCCAAATAATTTCCGCGGAAATCGATTATATTAGGATTTGTGAAGTGTACAGGCGAAGGAAAATATGGGGGAAAACTAAACTGTATGAGTAACGCGAAACTTAGGGAACGTCCTTATCTCTTGTTTCCTAATCCCTTTCACTTTTCTGCAACTTCACTTCCTTGAACTACTTGCCCGGGATTCCTTCTTTGCCTCCACCTTCTTGACGTAATCCAAAGAGTCAATAAGGAAAATGTGTGACGCATAATGAAGACGTCTGCAACGCTGACAGCTGTTTTCAACGTTCGAATAGATCGCATTTATTGTGGTGGTTGTTATTTTGGCAAGGCTGAAATTTCTCCGATCTACTTTTTTCATTTTACTTAAAATATATCAAACTTGTGGTGCTACAACAGCACCAACATTCACGCATTATTTGGAAAGATTATATAACTATATATTATATATTAATTATATATTTTTAATTATAAAATATTTGTAGCTAATAAAGATAATATTTATAGTATTTGTAGTATTATTTTTATAATATTTATAGTTGAACCTGAGAAAGTGTTTCCAACCAGCAGAACTATTTACTCAGATCTTTAATGAAAATCGGACATTTTCCACATTATGAAACGGATTTTGTTCTATTATAGCTTAAAGTATTTGTAAAAAGATTTGGAAATAGTTTGAGAAAAATGAAAAGAGCCTACCAGCTCGAATGGGATTTTGATTTTATATGGCTGTAGGGGGTCAAGAGAACTCAAAAAAAAAAAAAAGATACGCGAAAATCAAGAGCTTGGCTAAATATTTCAGCTGAAAAAGAGAGCAAAATATTTTCTTCATTATTTTTCAAAAGACAATCAATGAACTACGAAAATATTTCTCTTCAAGCTCGAAAACACATTTTAGTCACAGATCCACCATCGTTATACTGAGTGAGACTTCTGTGAGTTCGCTAGGTTGTGAACCCAAAGCCAGAGTTGTGCCGTAGACTATAATTTTACGTATACGCATGTTTCCTACACGTAATCTACGTGTTGTCTACGTGACTCTTTTTACGTGTAGGCTACGTAGACAATGTATTCTGTGTAGACTATTTATTTCTCCACATAGAATAACCCAAAAAAGTTTATAATAAGTAGTAATAGTACAAGCATGTTTTAATGTAAAATAAAAATAATTATTTACGATTCAGTAAGTCAAAAAAAAAATACCATTCCTGATGAAGAAAAGACAACCTCCGTAGACATCTCAAGAAACCAGTAGGAAATTGTTCCAACTTGCACTCCTTTAGATGTGATCCAATCAATTTCCAGTAATTGTGATCCAATAATTATAAATTAATTTTGGCTTCGGGGGCGGATCCTGACCATCTTAGGTTCGCCCTTGCCCCACAAAAAAGGTATGTTATATTATTGTCTACATAGATTACCTTTGTCTACGCAACGTTCGTTGTCTACGCGTTGTTTACGTGTAGACGTAGACTATGGTTCTTTATGCGTAGACGCACAACTCTGCCCAAAGCTAGGGCTTAGTGGGAGTGGTATTGGAAGTGGTCCAAATCAACATTTGATAAAACGATAACGTGTAGTACACGAACATGTAACAAGGGAAATCCCTCAAAAGTGTAATGCTTGATAAAGAAAACAAAATCTTTGTGTAGGAAGTAATTTTGATTGTGGTCTGTGTACGAACCCGTGTGCCAACCAACCCTGGTATTCCTTACATTTTGAATTCCTTGACTTCCATTGAAACAAAGTCTTTCATTTTTGGTAATCGTGCTCATGCATAATAAAAGCGCTGTTTTTAGACCGCAGTGGACTTAATTAACCATTAATAATATATATTGAAAATAAAATCGAGGCTGAAATTAGCACAGATTCATACAATATTAAAGAAAACCAAGCAATAACGTAAACACACAGAGAAAAGCAAATTGTAGGGCATATACGAAAATACAGAGGCATCCTTTTTCAAAACTCAGTTACTTGCTTTATTAAGACTATTCCACTCGTGAAATTAAAACCAATAGTGTTTAACTATACATACAAAAAGCCCCAATCAGGGCGGTGTATCTCCAAAACTTTATCGCTTTTTCTATCTGAGTTTTCTTCTATCTGAGTTTTCGTACCGCTTCTCCCTACTGGCCAATCGCAAACTGTTTCTCATCTCTCTCAGAAGGCCGTATACAGCGATCGCTATGTCGATGTCCAATGAATCGCGTAGGTACTATAACATAACCTCATTGATTTTAACATAGCTTTCAGTTATTTTCAATTTTTGGCGCATTTTGGAACTCTGTTGCACGTAATTTCTTTCGTGGAATGGTCCTATTAAATACTACGAGTTCTTTGGAAATTCTCAGATAAATCCCCTTCTCACAAGGAAAAAAACTGAATTACTTTTTACCAGATTCTACACCAAATGAAAACTTTAGTCAAGTGCTTCATTCACAGTCGACATGAGGGATTTTTATACCAGTCGATGCGTCTATATGTATCGTGTGGTTAACATATCTCAATATCTGTAAAAAATGGACATGAGGGATTTCTTCACCAAGCGATTCAAATGTTTAGTTGAATGTTTGAAACATCAGTAGACCTGAATTCGGAACACAAAGGGGAAGTATTAAATTAACATTTGGAGATAGCAAGTGTAAGTCTTCCCACCTTCATTTGTTATCACTCGGTCAAGAGGCCAATTGTTACATGTCGATTTTAGTTTTGAGCAACTCTGTATGCTCAAGATTAAAGGGAACATTTGATAAATGATAACGTGTAGTAAACGAAAATGTAACAAGGGAAATCCCTCAAACGTTTAAGAGCCGTGATAAAGAAAAAAAAGCTTCGCGCTGAAAGCTATAACTTTTCTATCTGAAAACTCGTATACAAGCTAGTAAGCTATACGAGTTTTCTATTAGAAATTAACCTTGGCTTAGTTGTAAACTTCGATTGATTGATTAATGATTCCAGGCGCGTCAACGGCTAAGATCATTAGTTCCGTAAAGGTAGTGCATGCTTTTTTTATCGCGGGAGCCAGCGGCGGGAAGCCTCCCTCGTTGGATGGCGAGATCCGGTGACGACCTACCGTCGCCGGCCAGCGGGGTATTCCCGTTGGATGGTCACGCAGTGGCGTGACGTGACTTGTGCGTTTGGGGATGCTCAACAACTACGCGAACTGAAGACAGCATGATTTTTAATGTTCCCTAGAATCTATGTTATTGATAGAGACCGAATTTTTGTGTAATTACATACTTTTTGTCTTTCTACTTACCGTTCTCAAAATTGTAATCTTGGCGAATCATAGCCCTCCTAACACAATATCGATTTTTTTCGTTACATATTTTTACATCTTTAGTACTATATTACATATTTTACATATTTGCTGTTTTGACAATATATTTTCTTATGTTATCAATTTTCTTCAATTTAATTCCCTATTTTTTATGAAAAGATGTATTTTAAAAATCAGCATTTTACCTACGTTATTGGGGAAATTACGTGTCCAAACTATCATTGACACCGCGTTTTGTGATCTGTAACTTAAATTCCCGAGAAGAATTTGCGATCGCCGACGTGTAAAAAACTTCGATGAAGATGCTACAGTGTATGTTTGCTGGTCGTAGATCTCGCCTGTTTGTGCGATGGCTTCTATTGCGATTAGTCTGGCTGCTAATCTACGGTCCTGGATTACAATAGATTACGCTTTTACTACTGACGAGAAAGTCGTATGATGTGAAATGAGCAGTTTTTCTAAATGTAATTTCTTGCTATGTAAATGTTTTTTTTAATTAGTGAATTTTAATATTACATGTTTAATCCGATTTTACATATTTATTACATATTCTTACTGTTTTCATTACATATTTATGTATATATTTTGACGTTTAATACTACATATTTTCCGGTCTGTAGTTATTGAAACAAATGATACAATACTTCAACTGATTTATTTCAGGAGACTTCTTGAAAGCAAATTATGAAATAGCTCAACTTTAGTTCTCATGGTCGAATTGACAATGACCGGGGAGTCGTAGAGTTCGAGTCCTGACCGTGGAGAATTTTCGCCAGTAGCTAGATAGCTATACTCCGATTTAACCCGTAACTGGTGATGTGGTGGCTGTTAGTACCTCCAGCCTTTGAAAGGCACCGAACCTACGTGAAGCGCATGCGCGAAGGAACCTATGCATCTGGGTACCTCTCACATAGTTGGTTGTTTTGCGAACCCGGCGATGGTCACATTGTAGAAGGTGAGCAGACACTTGTTATTGTATTTATTTTGACGCCTGTCGTGTAACCAATCCACACCTCACCGATTACGTAAATGGTAGTGATCTTGTGTTGACCTTTTATTATATTTCACAAAACTATGGATTCTTCGAGGGTTATTATTAGGGGAGATGACCCAGGATTTGGGGAATGGGTGAGGGTCAATTTAGAAGCGAAAGAGAACGAATTCATTGGTGAAGAGGGGGAAAGCGTGGAGAGCGTATATGCGGAAATTGTAGTGAATGAGGGACGGTGGAAAGTGACTTAAAATTGAGGTTGTGTTGTAATAGTCATGAGATGTGATTAATTGTTCGTCCTTAATCAGATTCTGATTCTCAAAAGACAATTTTACAGTTAGTCTGTGTATTGGTACAAAATATATTTAGAAGAGTGCGTTTTTAGTGATTCGTGTTGGCATTAAAATATTTTTTTAAATTTTGATATGTAACTGTTCTTATTGTTTCATTATTTTTGTACTAATCCTAATGATAATGCACAAAATGTCTTGTTCATATCACCAAAACAGAGATTTTTTTGTTATTTTTACACTTTTAATCAGGTTTTTGTGTGGGGGTATGTGTAGTTCCCTACATCACCACTCACGTGAGAAAAAAATAACCTCACTAGTTACGGGTTAAACACAGCTGCACTTCAAGGACACGAGCTGGAAGGAGAGGGGAACATTGTTATCCAATCGGGAGCTCCAATACTAAAAATTTAAATCGTAACGAAGTGCCCGATTGGATGACAGTGTTCCTCTCTCCTTCCAGCTCGTGACCTTGAAGTGCAGCTGTGTTTAAATCGAAGAACAGGACGAGTTCTGTCACTTGTTGAGTTTATTAAAGTTCCAAATGATTTTTAGACAGACGTAATCATTACATATATTTATTATCTTGGCAAAATTCATTAAAATTAATTATCATTAATCATTACGACTGTCTAAAAATCATTTGGAACTTTAATAAACTCAACAATTTACAAGGGACAGTCTATAGTTCAACTTGAGTTCTGTCACTGTCCTGAAAAAGAATTCTAGAGGCCGGCTGCTCTGTCGGTGGTTTTCCATGGTTTCGTCAATGAGCAACACCAGGCGAATGCGGACGCAATACCCTTACACACGGTCAACGGACGACGCGCGATCTTTCCTTCCTCTTCCTTGTCCTATCGTCACCCCACACTTATATGCACTACTACACATATCGAGAGACAAGTCGAGACCTTTCAGTTGGGACACTGCTCCGTTGGGAGGAGATTCCTGGAAGGGAAAACACTCCAATCCGTCGTGTAGTTCGGCACCAGGTTCAGAACAAAGGGAGGTGATAGCAGTGGCGTAGCGTCAGGGGACGCTGAGATGCTGAGCATCCCCGTATATAAGAACCTTAAATACTGTATTGATAATCTTACAAGTGGTCTGTTGAGCGAAACACGTTTTGTATTAATTTAAAATTGATTTCCTATGATTGAATTCGGCGGGCTGTTGAAGCTGGCCTCTGATTGGTTGGAAGCTAAAATACTTCAGCGTCTGCCGCCAGATTGCGACGAGCAATGACGCATGCGCAGATGGCGAGGTCCCCCTCTCCCCTCTTCACCCCTGGCCCAGAGAAACCCGACTGCTTTACGCTAGCGTCTACTGCGGAAAGAAGCTCGTTTGTGCACGAGAGCGCAGCACACTTCAGGCGTTCAGTAAATTATCTTTCTCTCTCTCACTCGGGAGTCCCCGCTTGGTCATGGGTACAAACTGTAGAAATAGTGCCTGACTACTATTTCTTAATTAATATCCAAGAAATTGTATTATCTCTTAAATAGATTACATATTATTGAAGTCTGCAATGTATAAATTAACAAATGGTCTTATTGCCATTCGCGTATAAGAATTAAAGCTGAGCCATTGTTTAATTTGCTTTCAAGACATCGGCAGCCCTGACTGCTGTGAGGATTTTGTGGGAAGCGCCTACACCGTCGTAAGCAATCGAGATCGTGGAAGTAGTCTCAGTGTATCTGCCTTGTGCACAGTATTGCATCCAAAGGTGTTCTCAATTAACAACGAATATATAAATATATAAACGGACACCACGATGCCTCGGAGGTAAATTTATGTAAACGTAATTAAAAACATTAATTTTAAGTGGAAAATTAATACTAATGAAAAATATATTAGAAGATAATTGAATAATTCCAATTAAATAAAATGTAACTTTGTACACCTAGAAGAAATGACCTTTAAAGTGAAGTTCACCAGCACATTTTGTTGCTTGGAAACCTTTCTAGCGGCTAGTTCCCGAGCGACTAAATATATTGGTGAATTTCACATTGAAGGTCATTTCATCTAGGTGTACAAAGTTACATTTTATTTAACTGGAATTATTCAATATCTTCTAATATATTTTTCATTAGTATTAATTTTCCACTTAAAATTAATGTTTTTCGAGAAAATTATGGACTGCACAAACAAGACTGTTACCAACTGTATATTGACAATCAGAAAGAATTCTTCAATTTGATCTACAAAATTTACTACAGATTTTCCTAGGCATAATTTTTACCATAGCAGTTTCCATAACATGTTTACCATAGACGTGCCCGAAAACATCACATCAATCGTGTCTCGTCGAGGAACAGGGAAATTTCTCTCCGTAGTAGAAGCTGCGTTAAGTGGATGGGCAGGAGTTGAAAAGGGCGTTTTCCTGGAGCAGAAGTCGCAGCTTGCCCGCTGCTCGGTGCATAAGGAAAACTCGTGCTGTGTTGACACGAGCAGGAGTAGCGTATGGCTAGTTTCTCGTTTCGCAATATTTGTCCGCTGCCATCTGCCAACCTCCGAAAATATCTCGCCACTGTATGGCAGCCGGAGTTTGTAGCACACTCAGGGTAGGGTTAATATTTTCAGAGCGCCTAAGCATGACCAAAGTATGAGGTCACCTAATAATATTGAATTGTCGAAGTTATGTAATTAAAATAAATTTCAAAATAAACAGTAACCTATGTAACTTAAAAATTTCATTTTTTATTGATACGTTATTGCTTGTTATTGCCTTCTATACCGAGCTTGATATTCACTGCGTAACTTACCGAAAGGATCGTACTTATGAGAGAAATACGTCAAGAGTGAATGATGCTACCTACATGTTCTCTTATGGAGGGAATTATGAGGGAATTGTGAAAGGGAATTATGAGAGGGAAATATGAAATGATAAAAGAAGTAAATTTATCATCTAGTTAATTAGTAAAGAAGTAAATTAGAATCATTAAAATTATGTAAACAGTATCATCTTGTATGTACCACGAGTTTTAATGATTTCGAACGACAAAAAAACCTTTGGCTTTGGGCTCTTTGTTGCTCGAGATCACTACAACATTTATAACGTCTTTGGTAAATAAATAATCAGTACGTATGCTCAGCGAACTAACATCAAATGTTGTTAACAAAATTACTGACGGTCTCGATCCATTGGGGACCCTAAGTATACGCTAGGCTTGCTTATATATTAATCCTCCGCTGACATAAGGACCGCTTGTTCATTGTTCGGCAAAGAAACATAGATTTCATTTAAGGTTTCGTACTGTTTTAATGAATTATTAATATATTATAAAAGAGAAGAGGAATACGAAGGAAATATGAAACAGTTGGAAGATGCTACATATTCTCTTATGAAGGGAATTATGGAAGGAAATTATCGGAGGGAAATATGAAAAGTCAAACCGAGTCAAGTTCAGAATTAGTAAAAAAGTAAAGCTGAATCATCAAAATCAGGCAAAAATTAAAATCTTTTGAGTATCGCAGGCATCAACTGGTTCTATAATTCGACAAAAATTTGTCTTTCAAGTGTGTGAATTTTTACATTAACATAGTACAATTTGAGGAGAAACTTCTAAAGTAACCTCTAACATGTTACTAATAAGTATAGGTATTATTGATTTTGAACACACAAGGATCTTAGAAATAAACTGTGGTTATAATAGTACAAAATCATATAATTTTTTTTACAATAAATAATAGTTACATGAAATAAGTTAACTATGGAGGATGTAAACGGTCTTTTGAATAGCGTGATTTGATTCGCGGGAAAGGATTAGCTGTTTTTCCAAGTTGAAAAGATGTATAAGCAGGAGAAGAAATATGGGAAGTATAAAATTTATTTGAGAGATGAAGGATCCAGGATTTTAGAGACAGAAATACCGAGTTCGTGTAATATGCCGCTCGATCATAAGTACCCTTAAAATGCCCTTGGTACATAAATAACTAGGGCCCGCATTTTAATGACCTAAAAATCAGCGAAATATGCAAGCTTTTATGACCTAAAACCTATACAAATATGATCTAAAACCTATATAAATATGACCTAAAAAATAAAATATGACTTTACATACGTTTATTTTTACAAAATTCCTGTTGAATTTTTAGGTACAACGTAAATACAAAATTCACTCAAGAACAGCTTGTGAGTGTATTACTTACGTTTTGCAGTCTTTGGAACTACCTAGCATTCTTTTTAAATGTTTGTGTCTGTCAAACAAATCAAGAACAGAAAAATAAAACCCGTCAAAAAAATGTCTTGCTTTACTTGTCTTCCTTGTATACTTCTTGCTTAATGTGTGTTTTCCTATTTCCTCTCAGTCTTCAGTTTTTGGAAAGTTGCATTGGATCACAAGGAGCATTTTCACGTTTTTCATCTTAAAAGACTTACGGTTGACGCTGAGGATAGTTTTGTATCTGGAAAAGCTCCTTTTTACAACAAATGACGTTACGGGAGCGTATTTGCAGGCCGCGATGTCGCTGCAGTGCAGCTTTGGTTCATTGCGTCCAAATGTTACCATTTCTTTCCATTTGTTGTTAAATCGTTCCATTATCAAAACGCGCAGGAGGAAAGAAAGAAACGCACGTTTGCTTTCTATCAGAGGCTCATCGTAGCACTAGGAGAAACTACGTTTCAAAAAATCCTTTGTGATATAATTGTTTAGTTTATTTGTGACAATATCACCTGATACATTGTCATGCGAGACACATTTTCAAGCTTTTTATTCTTGTGTCCTTAAAAAATATGACAAATATATGCATTTAGGGCAAATTCGACCAAAATATGACCTTTTACTAAAACAGTCTTTAAAATATGACAAATTTATGCATTTTTGGACAATATTTGGCCCAAATATGACCTTTTACTAAAATAGATGTAAATATGACTTTATATGCACAATGAAAATACGTTTTTCTATTCGACAATACCTGGATTCGTGCATAAATTGTGTAAAAGTCACCCGAAGGTTCAGAAACGATATATGACATGTCATTAAAATTCGGGCCCTATAAATAACTATGCAGCTCTCTGATTGAAGGCCTTCTTCAAAAACACGATTTATAATTTAATTCCTATTCAATGGTTTTTGAACTTAACTGAACTCTCATTACCAAGAAATCGACGGTTATTTTTAATCATCATAAATTGTGTAATGCTTATCTGCTACTATTTATTTGTCTTAAAATTAAATTTCTTTTGTCTGTGATATCTGCAAACTTTAATTTTCTTTCGCTTGACATCTTATAAAATAAATTTTATTTGATTGTAACTGATATAGAAATTGAATATTCTAATCTTTGTTCTTATAATTAACAGTTTGATTATGTTACCTTAATGTTGTAGCTACTGTGTCACTACTTAATATTACGCGATATTTATTCTTATTGTATAAGTTTGTTACTTAATTTTGCCATTTTTGTATTACCATTGATTATTTTTCTTCTGATTAATATACATTGTAATTTATCATTTTTTGTAATTAAGTAAATTTAGATTTACTATTTTTGTTGATGTCCTCGGCCTTCAGCCGACATCCTAATTGAGGTTTTCTGGCTTTACTCAATTGTTTTAAGGCGTATGCCGGGATGGTCCCTAGTTTTCTCTCCCAGAAGTAAAAGTATCTTGCCCCCTCTAGATCTTCTTCATACTTTATGAAATAATGTATATATTTAACGTGGTTAGGCGGAAGAGCAGGCCAAATGCCTCGCCACTAATAAAGACAATTTTATTATTAATTATTTTATTATTATTATTATTATTGAATACAGCTAAATTAATAGAATGTACTAAATTTCCTTCTAGTGCAAAACAAATGCAAAAAATAGGTAATAAAATTTGCATTTCTCCCATTTCCAACAGATATGCAAACGGTCAGAATTTCAAAACTTCAGAAATTGCTTTTTTTTCGGAAAAATCTTTTTAGTAAGACATCTGCTCCCATCAAGGGTCCAATTTTTTGTTACATTGCAACATTAGTCTTAATTATCGCTAGTCCGATGAATAATAAGTTGTGATGATTCATAAATGCCGGAAAGAGAGTTCAGTAATTCACAGCGTTTCGCTAATAAACTCGTCGTTGATGAAATCTGACGTTATAAATATCTGTTACATTTATCTTACTGACGGTGCTGCATGGTACTCCCTTTCGTATCGATGAATTAATACCTACTTCTTTATCATTATAACGTCTTATTATTACATTCCTGAAATCATACAATTTTCTCGATTACTTTTTCACTACATCATTTCCTTCATACATCAAAGAACTTTCTCTTACTCGTTTGTTTCCATACTAATAATATTTCACACGATTCTATTACAAGCAGCTTACAGAAAACTCAATAACATGAAAACACGTGTTTTTCTAAAATTCTTCAGAATGTCCTAGAGGGAAGCGTCTAAGGATAGTGGCAATTGATTTGTCTTGTCGAGAGCGTTTGATCGAGTGATCTATTGATTATCTCTCTAGGTTATTGCAACTACACAATCGTTATAGTTGCCTAAAATCGCAAAAACACACGTTTTTAGAGACATTTTTTTGGAATATTGTGGGCAGATCAAAATGGAAATAAAAATAAAATAAAATAAAATAAAAGTTAGTTCTCCTCCACGAGACCGAGATTCGTCAAATGACACCTACCGCTTAGGTGGTCAGGGCGCCAACTCATGACATTATAGTGCCTCTGACCGGAAGGACCCTAGTGTTCGAATCTCGGCCGTAGCAGGATTTTCGACGCTAGCTGCGTAGCTAGGTCGATTTCAGCCGCAGTCTGAAAGAGAATCTACCGGCCGGCTGTTCGGATTGGTCGTTCTCCGATCAGCACCAGGCGAATGCCGATGCACTACCCTAACAACAAGTCACACACCGTGCGCGATCTTTTCTTCCCTTCTCCTTGTCCTATCACCAACCCCTTACACACACACCTTACATGCACCGCACTACCACATATGTCATAGCTTGTCATATCACCAACCCTTACACACACTTACATGCACCGCACTACCACATATGTCATAGCTTGTCATATCACCAACCCTATTACACACACTTACATGCACCGCACTACCACATATGTCATAGCTTGTCATATCACCAACCCTTACACACACCCGTACATGCACCACACTACCACATATGTCATAGCTTGTCATATCACCAATCCCTTATACACACACTTACATGCACCGCACTACCACATATGTCATAGCTTGTCATATCACCAACCCTTACACACACTTACATGCACCGCAACTACCACATATGTCATAGCTTGTCATATCACCAACCCTTACACACACTTACATGCACCGCACTACCACATATGTCATAGCTTGTCATATCACCAACCCTTACACACACTTACATGCACCGCACTACCACCTATGTCATAGCTTGTCATATCACCAACCCTTACACACACACTTACATGCACCACACTACCACATATGTCATAGCTTGTCATATCACCAACCCTTATACACACACTTACATGCACCGCATCTACGACATATGTCATAGCTTGTCATATCACAACCCTTACACACACTTACATGCACCGCACTACCACATATGTCATAGCTTGTCCTATCACCAACCCTTATACACACACTTACATGCACCACACTACACATATGTCATAGCTTGTCCAAACTACATGCACCAAACTTACGGGATTAATGACCTTATAAGTTGACGCGCCCGGAATCACTAATCAATCAGTCGATAGGTCGAATGACTCCTCGTTTGCGTGAATTGCAATGGCTCCAGGAAGGGGTCTGTAACGGGTGGATGCAGCTTACCTGGTTTGCTACAAAAGGATTTAAAAGATCATCAGTCCAATATGACAAATCAATTGGAATTTATGAAATTAAGTTCCTACGTTGGTAATTCTTTGACGTAATCATAATGAAACCATTACTTCTAAAAGTCGATTCAACTGGTGCTGTCTCCTGTAGTTTGACCTGAAGTAGTTTACTCCTATGCATAGGGATGGTGATATGTAATGCATTACACCATATGCATTACAGTATTTCCCCCTCTTAAGAAAATCTACGAGGCAACACTGCAATGAAGAGAGCATTTTCCTTAATAATGGCGGATTTGAACATATCACACGTTTTTGGCCTTTGAGCTTATCCAATTGTTGAAGAAATTTGGTTACATTTTACAGAGTCGTGGCATTCACGTGCAAAACCACACGAAATTCAAATAGTGACGCTTATCTGTCGAGAGGCCCTGGGTAAACGTTATCTTCAGCGTTATTTGGGACAGCGTCATGCTTTGATGGTCAACATAGGAACTTACAGACCGCACGCTTTCTGTGCATGGTGGTTTTCAATGACACACTAAAATTCGCTGGGGGAAGGGAATTGATGCGAGAAAAATAAAATTATTGCAGACAATCATGAGCGAAGATAAAATACTAAGTACCCATTCATAGTTCACCCTTAAAAAATAAGGAAATTCCTAATTAATAAGTGACTGCTTGAAACGAAACAGGTTCACAATGCCATTATGGCAAAATTCTCGATACCAATTAGATAGCAGGGTCGATTCAACGACAGGAGTGGTTTCCGACCAATACTGTAGCAATGTGCAAACAAACGGGCCACGGACCGTGCGCTTTCTTTCCTTCCTCTTCCTCTTCCTCCTCCTATCCTCTCCCCTTCGTTACACACATATGTACTCACATGAACTACTACATCTGTCTGTGCTCATGTAAGAGTCACTCTCCCTCTCTCACACACACACACACACACACTCTCTTCCCTTTCTCACACACACAATTTCTCTCTCACACACACTCTCTAACACACACCTCTCTCACACACAGGCTCTCTCTCTCTCTCTGTATCTCTCACACACACATTGTCTCTATTACGTACACTGTTTCGTGTTGACTGCAGAGGCTGAAGGGCGGAGCCTAGCCGTCGAGTTGAATATGCGCCAGCGAATCTTAGTCACAATGGCTGTGTCAAATCGGCGATTTTCTGCTCAGCTACCTTAACCCCACTAGACTTAAACAGGTATAACATTTTGCATCATCACCAATTATACCAGCACGTACCACATATAGTTTGCTATCCATTTTCTGTACTTGTTTGCCCGAAACAAAACTCGCGTACTGAATCAGTGCAGTTGTTGTGGTGTGTATGTGTGTGGATGGGTCTGTCGCACGTGTATATTGGTATTTCAGATGTCTGTGCCGGATGAGAAATGGGTCAGAGTGTTATGACTAGGAGACCAGAAAAATATGTAGTATAAAACGCAAAAATATGTACATAAATATGTAATGAAAATAGTAAGAATATGTAATAAATATGTAAAATCGAATATAATATGTAATATTAAAATACACTAATAATAAAATACATTTACGTAATACGAAATTAAATTATTAAAAACTGCTCACTTCACATCATACAACTTTCTCGTCAGTAGTAAAAGCTTCATCTATTGTAATCCAGGACCGTAGTTTAGCAGCCGGATCGCAATAGAAGCGATCGCACAAACTGGCGAGATCTACGACCAGCAAACATACACTGTAGCAAACCAGCGAACCATACTTCATCGATATGTTCACGTCAGTGATCGCAAAATTTTCTCCGAAATTAAGGTTATAGATCACAAAATGCGGTGTTCAATGATGCTTGGACACCAGATTTCCCCAATAATGTAGGGAAAAATGCTGATATTTAAAAAAAACATATTTTCATAAAAAATATGGAATTAAATAGAAGAAAATGAATAAAATAAGAAAATATATTGTGAAAACAGCAAAATATGTAAAATATGTAATATAGTACTAAATATGTAAAAAATATGTAACGAAAAAATTCGATATTGTGTTAGGAGGGCTATGATTCGCCAAGATTACAATTTGAGAACGGTAAGTAGAAAGACAAAAAATATGTCATTACATAAAAATCCGGTCTCTA
>JAHLJT010008065.1:0-24378 GCA_031308135.1 Acheta domesticus
TCAAAAACGGTTTTCTTTAAATTTCTTGTAAGAATAGAGTAAATAATTTTCACGGTTAACTCTGAATTTTCGAAAATTGTGAAAGTTTGAATTTTTTCGGCGTCTTCCTCCAACTACAAAATTGAAGATAGAGATTTTTCCTTCAAATAAAATTTGTTCTGCATATTGAGTTCTTTCATTAAGGTCATGTACATTTTTTGAAAATTTTAGTAGTTTTCGCGCAATATTGCGTGCAATATGTGCAATTTTAAAAAATTACAAAAACAAGATTTTCTCAAAAACGGCTCCAAATTTTTTCTTTAAACTTTTGGTAGGGATAGTGGTAAATGTACTCTATGAGATGACATAAACGCCATATTGCTCTATTCTTTTTTTTTCAAAAATTACAAAAATGTATTTTTTGACTTGTCTCTCACGTCGTTAATATTTACATTAGCGGCGATTTGTTTACATTATTATATTTACGAGTACATGTGCTTTAAATAATGTCAAGTAAAGTTTCTCGAAAACACAACCGTTTTCTGTGAAAAGTAGCTCAAAATTCGCATTTTCAGAAACGCTCAAACGCCATTTTCTCATAAATGGCTGCAAATTTTTTCTTCAAACTTTTCGAACGGATAGTGCTAATTACACTCTTTAATATGACGTAAAGTTTATTTGGGGTATTTTTTGTTTTTTCAAAAATTACACAAATGTAATTTTTTGAAAGATCTCTCACATCTTTAATATGCACATTACCAGCAATTTGTAAACACTATTATATTTGTGAGTGTAAGTGCTTCAAATGACTTCAAATAAAGTTTTTGAAAACTCAAAAATTTTCTGTGAAAAAGAGCTTCAAATTTCGCATTTTTAGTAGCGCTTAAACGCCATTTTCTTAAAACGGCTCATAATTTTTCAAAGAAAATTGCCATTTAGACGAGGTTTTTGTGTTCTTTAATATTCTAAAATTAATATTTCCGTTCTACCATAGGAAACCGAAAAATTAAGAAAATGTCAAAAAATGTACTTTGGGCGGCGATAGATGGCAGCTGGCAAGAGAGTGTGGCAATTCCGAATAGCTAGCCGAAACCCAAGGAAATAGAAAACTAATACGGGAAAGTCTGTGCCATTCTGTAGCACCACTAGTTGATCTCAAAACGGTTGTCTCCTTGATAGAATTCACCTGGTTAATCCCATTTTCCAAGTAAAGTAGCTGAAGATAATTTTTAAAAATGTTTTCGTACTTTCGGACATTTGAAAAAGTGGTGTAACAGAATTTCACCGACTTACTCGTAGTAAAGTATTCTAATTTCCTTGTTCTGAGCCAGCTTTACCATCTTGCCCCATCTTCTTCCCAGCTGTTATATATCGCCACCCACAATAGATTTCTTAAAGTTTTCTTATTATTCGGTTTCCTAATAGTAGATTCGTAATCATGGAGGCTACAAGGAGGAGACTCAACTCCGGTGTTTTAGGCATGGTGGGGGTATGTACGAAAAACGTCGGCAGCTATTTGAAAAATAATACAAAAAAAAACGGGCCCCTCGCCTTCAGCGACATCACGCGGCGAAAGAAGGAACTTATCTCGGCTTTTCTCGGCCACTAATCGTCAAAATTCGTTTGGTCCAAGTGGGTCAGTTTGCTGCCATTGGCTGTTTTGAAAGCCTTCGTAGTTCTTTCAATTGCCACGTGAGGTCGCTGAAGGCGAAGGGGCCCGGTTTTTTTGGTATTATTTTTCAAGTAGCTGCCGACGTTTTTCGTACATACCCCACCACCGGAGTTGAGTCTCCTCCTTGTAGACTTCGTGTTCGTAATATTACTTTTAGAATATTAATGAAGAGTAAAACATACTCCTATATGGCAATTTTCATTAATAAACTTGAAGCCGCTGTTAAGAAAATGGCGTGTAAGCGTTACTGTAAATGCGAAAATTGAAGCTCTTTTTTACAGGAGTATTCCGAGTTGCTGGAGGGAGATACCTGGTTGGGAAAGAACCCCGCAAGCCCGCAGGTAGATCGGTCGGTGAAGGTCATGTACATTTTTTTTAAACTTTTAGTTTTCGCGCAGTATTGCGTGTATATGTGCAATTTTTAAAAAATACAAAAACAAGATTTTCTCAAAAACTGCTCCAATTTTTTTCTTTTGGAAGGATAGTGCCTAATGTAATCTATGAGATGACATAAACGCCATATTGCTCTATTCTTTTGTTTTTTCAAAAATTACAAAATGTAATTCTTTGACTAGCCTTTCATTTCGTAAATATTTTCATTAACGGCGATTTGTACACATTTATTACATTTAGGAGTATATGTGCTTTACATTATGTCTTAAAAATTCCTCGACTACAGATGTTTTCTGTGAAAACGAACTGAAAATTCCGAATTTGCACAAATGCTTAAACGCCATTTTCTCAAATTACGTTTGCTCTAGTTTCATTTGCTGGGAAAAATATATTGAGATGCGAAGTGACGAAAGCATAACGGAGTGCCTGCATTGCCTGCCCGTCCGCTGCAAACCCCCGAGATTAGCAGTGCCGGTGGTCTCCGCCATGGAGTCGGAAGTATGGTCAGGGGGGACTGAGCGACCCCCCAATCGTAGAATTGGAGGGTCGCCGACCCCCTAAAATCAAAATAAATGGCAATAAAATCTCACGTCAAGTATCCGACTTTTCTTTTGACTTTTCGTCGTTCGAAAATATGAACGTTCTCAGAAAAACACTTTACCCAAATAGACGATACGCCGCGTCCGATGTCCCGATGGTAAGAAAGAATAAAAAATTTAATAAAAAAAAGGCACCATATAAAAGTGTTATTTTCTTCATGCTAATGTGTCATCGGCTCGAACGAAAACTTTGTTGCAATACAACAAAATTCTCTGCTGAATATATGACGCCTCATAAAAAAATATAGGCATATGGATTTAAGCGTGACTTATAAAGAAATGTTTGTTTCTGAGTGTTTTGAAAAGCATGTGGTGTAAAAACGTCGGGGACAACGGGCCGCCGCGGCGGCGGATGAAAGCGGACAGAAAGGTTCGGAAAAATGGCCCAACGCGGGCGGGATTTCCTTTACCTTTTGACGTCATATTTTCGTGGGGCAAATCTTGTCTATTGCAATATGCACTCTTCTTCCGTTTTTTATCCCTTCTCAGGGTGCAAGTTTCCGGTTTTCCGGAGAAGTTTGAGAGTAGCATCTTTGTCACTAACAGATCCGTAAGAGTTTTCACCAAAGACGCTTGTTCGGTTTGAGCGCATACTTTTTTTGTAGTGCAGTTTGTCCAAGTACAGATTTTTATCCAAATAGGTAAGTTGATTTTATCGTTGACAAGCATCAATTTTTCTTTTTTCTGTTACCACATTTAACGACTTATTGAAATTGTAAATTGTGTGTTGCAATGTAAATATTACGAGTAGTTACATAATTTGTACGTCCCAGAAATAATTTACGTTAAATACAAATTATGAAACGTGCAAATAGTAACACGAATCAGCTGAGCATCACTACGTTTTTTAAGAAACCTAAGGCAGATTTTGATTCAAATGGTAAGTTGCCGTTTTTATTAATAAAAAAAATTACAATTAAGTGTCCGAATTCTAAACGACACAGACGCACGAACGATCAAGAAGCCATTGAACTGATTGTGGGATTTTAGAAAAAATTAAAGTTACTCCAATTTGAATTTTAATTAGACTGAAATATGCAGAATAACAAATCTTTTTCTATTTAACATGTTTTTGTTAGATTAATTAATAACTGCACATTTTCACATAATGAGATGCAATAGTTTTTTATATTTAAGTCGATATTTGTCGAGTAATAATGATCGAAGTTACTTGAAAATTCGTTTTAAAAACTATTTGAGTTATAGATGACGATAGGTTTACTATTATTACTAAAAATTATTGTTGTTAATTAATATTAAATATTTAATGGAACCGTGCTCGTAGATGTCGGTTAGGAGATTCAAATCAAAAAAGTATCCAGGGAATTTTTAATTTCGAAAACCGTTTAGCGAGAAAGTTATTCATTTAGGTGCAGAGAAGTTTTTTACAAAATTTCAGAACAAAATATTCATAAGTCTAAAAATTATGGCAATTTATTTGACACTTGTTTTGGCGCGCTCGGCGACTCTCCACCTATAAAAGTCGGTGAAGAATCGCCGAGCGCGCCAAAATAAGTGTCAAATAAGGGTGTACGTCAAAATTCAGAATAGTCAAAATCAGAATGGTTAAAAATAAGAATTACAGATAATCAATTTTATTAATAATATTAAATAATAATTTAATAATTTAATTAAAGTTTTACGTTCGAATTATTTCTTGTTCATTATCAGCAATGCTGATTTTTTGACCATTCTGATTTTTGACTCACACCCTCAAATAAAACTTCTCTGCACCTAAATGAACAACTTTCTCGCTAAAAAAATTTCGAAATCGAATATTCCTTCGACATTTTTCGATTTAAATATCCTAACCGACATCTACGAGCACGGCCCAGTTTAGTTTAATATTTAATATTAATTAACAACAATAATTTGTAGTAATAATAGTAAACCTATCGTCATCGGTAACTCAAATAGTTTTTGAAAACAAAAGTTCAAGTAAAGTCGATTATTTATTACTCGACAAATATCGAGTTAAATATAAACTAGTGGTGCTACAACAGCACCTACTTTCCCGTATTAGAGGAAACAGCTAAGTAGTACTGTAATATTGCACTTTATGCGCTACTAACATCTTCGCTTGGAACTCAATATTTCCATTGCAGTGTTGTCAGAACTATGTGAATTCTACAACTTCACAAACACAGAATGCAAAAGTTTTATAACCCTGTATTGGAAAAAGAAGCCTGATACCCTGGAAATATAGAAATGCCTTCCATTGGGCCATGATTAGGGAAGAGTATTTTAAAACCATGCAACAAATTCTCTACTCACTACAAATGGTACAGCATTTGGTGCAAAACTAAATATTTGCCTGCAAATATCAACATAAATTAGACAATTATAACTCCTTTTCATACAGTTCCATTAGGTCACAACAATGACACTAATTCACAGATATTCGCGAGAGCAAAGTGAATTCCATTGTTGCTGACCCTGCATTGTCGCTATTCTGAGAGCTATTAATTCTTTTTACTTATTTCAAATATTTCAAAATAAACAATTTCTAAAATATTAATGTGTAAGTCTATAACAAAGTTCGAATGTAAGAAACGAAGAAAGAAATAATATACAAAATTGCACATTCTAATTTACGGACGCATCCAGCTGTCCGAAGCGCAGTAAATTTACAGCGGCCTATTACGTTTGTCACAAAATTAAAGAAAAACTACTCGTATTTTGAAAAAATTAAGCATGACCGTATTTATTTTATTTATTTATTTGTCAAAAAACAGAAACAGAATGGCACAGAGAGCGTAGGCTTCCGCGGCCGGAGTCAATATTAAGTTGGCTGTCCGGGTGACGCCGCGTCCATGGCAAAGGTGCCGACGTTTCGGTCGCCATTCTGCGACCTTCCTCAGGGCGTAATGCGCGGAGCTGTACTGTGCACGGGTTAATATAGGGCTACGTTCCCCTTCTACCTGTGTACCGGTTGGTACCAAGGCATTCGTCTTCACGATGCCTGGAAACACCTATTTTACCAGGACGTCCGGTCTCGAACGGACGCGGTCCTAGCTGCTCCCCTACGTCCGGTAACGGACGGAGCGCCGTCCGTCAACAGCGCCCGCGGAGAGCCCGGCCCTGATTGGCCGGTGCACTCTCTCCGCATTGGCCGACCACCCAGCCAACCGGTACACAGGTAGAAGGGGAACGTAGCCCTATATTAACCCGTGCACAGTACAGCTCCGCGCATTACGCCCTGAGGAAGGTCGCAGAATGGCGACCGAAACGTCGGCACCTTTGCCATGGACGCGGAGTCACCCGGACAGCCAACTTAAGAATGGCACAGACTTTCCCGTATTAGTTTTCTACTTTCCTGGGTCTTCGCTAGCTATTCGGAATTGCCACATACTCTTTCTTGCCAGCTACCATCAATCATCGCCAAAAGTACATTTTTTTGTCATTTTCTTAATTTTTCGGTTTCCTATTGGTAGAACAGAAACATTAATTTTAGAATATTAAAGAACACAAAAACCTAGCCGTAAAATGGCAATTTTCTTTTAAAAATTATGTGCCGTTTAAGAGAAAATGGCGTTTTAGCACTACTAAAAATGCGAAATTTGAAGCTCATTTTCACAGAAAATTTTTGAGTTTTCAAAATACTTTATTGGAAGTTATTTGAAGCACTTACACTCACAAATATAATCATCTTTACAAATTGCGGATAATGTGCATATTAAAGATGTGAGAGATCTTTCAAAAAATTTACATTTATATAATTTTTGAAAAAAACAAAAAAATGACTCAAAATAAACTTCACGCTATACTAATGAGTGTAATTAGCACTATCCGTTACAAAAGTTTCAAGAAAAAAATTGCAGCCATATACGAGAAAATGACGTTTGAGCATTTCTGAAAATGCCGAAATTTGAGCTACTTTTCACAGAAAACGGTAGTGTTTTCGAGAAACTTTACTTGACATTATTTAAATCATATATACTCGTAAATATAATAATGTAAAAAAATCGCCGATAATGTAAATATTAACGACGTGAGAGACAAGTAAAAATATTTACATTTTTGTAATTTTTGAAAAAACCAACCGATAGACCAAAATGGCTTTTATGTCATTGATAGAGTACATTTACCACTATCCCTACCAAAAGTTTAAAGAAAAAATTTGGAGCCGTTTTTGAGAAAATTTGTTTTTGTAATTTTTTAAAATTGCACATATTGCACGCAATATTGCACGAAAACTACCAAAATTGTGAAAAACATTTACATGACCTTTATTAAAGAACTCAATATGCAGAACAAATTTTATTTGAAGAAAAAATCTCTATCTTCAATTTTGTAGTTGGAGAAAGACGCCGAAAAAAATTCAAACTTTCACAATTTTCGAAAATTCAGAACTGTACGTGAAAATCGGACCTATGCCATGTTAAAAAGTGTATTTTCCTCTATTCATACAAGAAATTTAAAGAAAAAAATTTGGAGCCGTTTTTGAGAAAATGTTGAAAATCCCCGGGGAGCTTCATATAAAGTACCCCCAAATTTTAAAGAATCTTTTTCAAAATCACAAAGTTTCGACTAGAATCAGATCGACTGGGGAATATCAATTTCGAAGAAAATCGACCGAACGGTTTAGGCGCTAGCGTTGACCACAGACGGACAGACGGACGGAATGCCGTCAATCGATTTTTAAATATAAAGAAGCAACAAATAATGGATTTTGACACACCACGAGATAGAGGATTTTTTTGTCTTAATTTAGCAACTGGTTTTATCCACTTATTCGTTTTCACGGCCCGGCAATTAATTTTTTTCCGCCGAAAATTGGTCAATTTTTCGCGCAGCATTACATAACTTTCCCTATACCACTCCTATATCACTCCGTGTATACGTACGTATACGGGAAAGTAAAAAACTATTGCATTTCATTACGTGAAAATGTGCAGTTAATAATTTTTATTTTAATAACAATACATCTAACAAAAATATGTTAAAAGAAAAAATATGCGTTTTGTTATTCTTCATATTTCTGTCTAATTAAAATTCAAATTGGAATAATTTTAATTTTTAACTAAAATCCCACAATCTGTTCAACTGCATGTCGACCGTTCGTGCGTATGTGTCGTTTTAGAATTCGGACACTCAATTGCTTGCTTAAATACCTCATGGATATATGTATATTAAGGTCAATGTAGGTAATTCTGACAGAAAAAACAATGTTTAACTTATTTTTTAAGAAATCTATTTCTCACAAATATATTATTTAATATTTTAAGCCTACATCGATTCCTTTTCCAAAGCAATTTCGAATCGGCACCGTTTTCGTACGTGGTGTCAATATGCTTTTGCAATACATAAAATTTGTGCTTTTGGGTATCTACACTCAGAGAAAAATGATTAGCTGGTTCAACTGATAAAACAGTTATATGGACTATTTAACTGACTGATTAGGAGAACTAACCAACTAACTCGTTTGTTGAACATTCAAACCAAAAGTTGGTGGTAGTAATTTTCAGTCGTTTCAATTTTTATTCAGTTGGCAAAACTAAAGTATGTTAATTGTAGTCTGTCAATAACTGTTTTTTCTCACTGTGTATACAACACATTTTACAACAGAAATTAAAGAACCCATAGTGACACTTTTTTTAATTAAATAAAATTATTGTTGTAAAGACAAAAATGATTTTCAGTATAAATAGATGTTTGTCAACTGTTTAATAAATCTTAAAGTATTAAAAATAAAAAACTCCTTTATCGGTACGTCGTCATGATCCTTCACTATAGATATAGTTCAGCTTAAGCTACGTCATGTATTCAAGTTGTCTATACTTTCAATAAGTAAAATATTTTTTCGTGTAATAATTATCATTTTGGTAAATTTCAAGGACAGGGTTCGGCTCCTATTGACGCGCACGATTCGGTTCCGAACGAGTCACTCGCGGCGCCGCCACAGTGTGCCCGGCCTCACGACCACGTGGCCAACGCACTTTGTGTGAAATCGTGACGCTTCGCTACCCGTGTCCAAGTTGAGGACGAGGCTCGGGCCTTCGGCCCTCGCGTTAACATAAAACATCCTTGAGCCTGTCCAACGCATAATTACCAACGCATTTTATGCAAATACTCACCTTAAATGTTTACGCAAATCCACGAAAAATAAATCATTGAAATTCTCCATTACACATTCGCAATATAGTTTACGCAAATCCGCGGAAAAATAAACCATTGTAATTCTCCGTTACAGATTCGCAATATAGTTTACGCAAATCCGCGAAAAATAAACCATTGTAATTCTCCATTACACATTCGCACCACACCGCACAATGCACAATGCAAACACAAAGGCATCTTCCCGCTCCCTGAGTGATCCGTGCGCCGTTGTTTTAGTGAGCCGAACCCTGTCCTTAAAATCAGCCATCATTTTATATTATTTGTTTCAAATAATAATTGATAATAAAATATTTCAGATTCATCAAAAGAATCAACCTCTGAAGTTAAAACAGACGAACTCCATCTGCAGCACGACATAAACTCTACGGAAACGGATCCTCAAAAGGCAGAATCTCCCAAAGAACGAGTAGAACTAAATAATTCTGATAAAAGCAGTTGTCTCGATAAGCAAAATATACCTCCAATTGAATTTAAATTTCCCCGAGACAAAGACGGTCGTTGCTGTCAGCATGAATGGTTCAAAAAATATCCATGGATGTACTATATTGAACAGAGAGATCACATCCTATGCTTTATATGTCTTGAAGCTTTTCATCATGGAAAAAAATATACATCACGTGGTAATAAAGAAACTTTTGTTACTGTTGGTTTCTGCAATTGGAAGAAGGGTAATGAAAAACTGAAAACACATGCAACTAGTCAGCATCATTTGCGATAGTTTAAACTATATTCATCACTTAAAACATGGAAATCGAATAAACCTACGTTTTGATAATAATTTACGAAAAGAGCAAGAAGATGCCCGTACATCTTTACGCATAATAATTAGTTCAATTCGTTATCTCGCCCGCTCTGGTCAAGCATTAAGAGGAAATGATAATGACGGAGGTAATCTTATTCAATTATTAGAAGAAAGATCGCTAGATTCGGTAGAATTTGACTCACGGCTAAAACGAAGAGATGAATGGCTTTGTGGAGATATACAAAATGAAATAATAGAGATTATGTCTCATAACTTAATGCGGAAATGGTTAAAGAAATCAAGAAAAGCTCTTTCTTTTCTATTATGGCAGATGGAACCACAGATTCGACTGTTTGTGAACAGTTCTTTGCTTGTTTACGTGTTGTAGATCCTGTAGATTTCAAAATAAAAGAGTTGTTCTTGGGTCTTTATTGTCTTCCTGATTCTAAAGCAGAGACTCTATACAATGCAATCAACGATCTTTTAATTCGATTAAATTTAAATATTCATGATATGAGAGGTCATTGTTTTGATGGCGCTGCAACAATGTCTGGTCATATAAGTGGAGTTCAAAAGCGCCATTCAGTTGAAGAACCTAAGTCAATGTTTGAACATTGTGCTAATCATTCACTTGATTTGGTAATTCAAGAAGTAGCAAAAAGGTGCGACCTCATTGCAGATAGTTTAATGCTAGTAAAAGTTGTTTCTAATGTAATATTGGAATCATCTAAGCGGAAAAACATCTACTGCGGAATTGTTTTGCCACCATGTACAGAGGATAGTATTTCGCGACTACTCCCCTTTGTCCGACTCGATGGTGCATTCGAGTTAAATCAATGAAAAGATTTGTTGATAATTATTTACGAGTCATGGAGACATTAAAAATTATATTAAGTGATGAGTCATGTGCACTTAGCATTGACAGAAAATCTGTTTTGAGAGGGTACCTTACATGTATGGGTAAATTTGAAACATTGCTATCGCTAAAACTTGCAATTTTAGTTTGTGAACCTGCTGAAATGTTGGCTAAAGCACTTCAGAGTGAAGACTTTACAGCAACCGGTGCAAAGCAAGCTGCTCAAATGTTGTGGAATACTTACAACAACATGAGTGAAGCTGACTACAACAAAGTATGGAATGCTTGTGAGAAAGTATCAAACGACTGTTTACATCTTGAAATGCCACGCCCTCCAAAATTAAGGATGCCTCCAAAAAGGTTCCAGCAAGGAAGCACTCCGGCTCAAATAGATGCAAAAACTTCTCTACGGCAAAAGTATATTCACGTGATCGACTGGTTGAAAAATGAATTGGATCGAAGGTTTGAGCAGCCAGGCATGAATCAACTTATAAAATTAGAAAAAATACTTTTAAACCCCCCTTCATCTGAAGAACATTTAGAGGATTCTTTAAATATTCACAGACCGGACTTCGACGTTGGAACTTTGTATGCACAGTTAAAATTACTACCTACTGTCATAAAAGACACTAATAATGTTAAACAATTTGCCGCTGCGTTCAAGCTGTTGCCGAATGAGTGTCGTCGAATGCTTTCAGAAGTTGAAAAGCTTTTGCTACTAATCTTGACAGTTCCAACTACTTCCACCTCATGTGAAAGATCCTTCAGTGCTCTTCGGCGTATATTAACATATCTTCGAGGAAATATGACGCAAAAGAGATTGACGAATCTTCTAATTCTTCATGTTCACCAAGAATTAACAAGGCAAATTGATTTAGATGAAGTTTTAGAAGAATTTATATCGCGAACACAGGAACGAAGAAAATATTTGGCGTTAAAATCTAAATAATATGTATCGATTAATAGTGTATATTTCATTGATATAATATATAAATCTAAGGCAAAGTATAGATGAAACTATAAAGAGAAAATATACATTTACTTTAAGGTAAAAAGAAATACACATATTTACTTGAACCTTCATTCAGTCCCAAAACAGTATAGATTTCATTATAAAAGAATAAGTCATTTTTAGTATCATACCTGAAAATTAATGTATACTTTTCTGTTTAGTAGCAATTTTTTACCTAACCCTTGAGTTTCTTATTATAGACTTTGTATATTATTTATAAACAATTACTCTAAAAGTATAAATAGTTACTATATAAATTATAGAATTATAATTTATAATCTATATAAATTACAAATATATATATATATATATATATATATATATTATATATATATATTGATTTACGGGGAGGGGTGAGGATTAAAGTGAGTCTATAATCGCCTCCCCCCCTCTTTGAAAATACTTCCGACGTCCCTGGTCTCCGCGTTGAAGAAGCGGCCCCTCTCCCAACGGGCGGATGACGAGGGCGGTGTGGAAGGCGGAGTGGGATGAGGTGTTTTTCGAAATTTGACTTTACGGACGCTCCTATTTATCCGATTTGCATGTTTGATACGGCGTTGGATTCTGTAAGCTTGTCGCCATCGCGCTATAAGCCCACATTTTTTAAATTGTTCCCGGAAGTACGAGAAAAAATAGAGAACGAGTTTCTGCTAGTTTTTTTTGGGAAAAGAGCTTCGTAGCGTAAATTCTATTACAAAATGGAGTCAAGTGCCGTTTACAGATCGAAAATCGGACCATTTGGTCAGACGTTATTGGTAAGTAAACTTTAATATATTTGGTGCTGCCACGTGGTGGCGACAAATTGAACTAGTGTCGGTACATTTAACGATTTGAACCACATCTCCATTACGTTGAATTTTATGGCAATCTGGAAGTTAAACAAAAGTGTCCTGGATGTTTTTCTTTAAATCGAATAATGTAATGTACTCATGTTGCAGAATTTGTTGTGTAGCATGACTGGAATATATTACTTTTAAGGACTCAAAATACTTCCGTTCTTTATATGGTTATCACAGGCACGTAGCCAGGGGAGGGGCTCGAGGGGCTGAAGCTCTACCCGAAATTCTAATCTTTTTGTTTTTTATTCATTCATTATTTATTTATTAGTTTAAATTTATCCAGATATATCGACATATATTAAAGTAGATTAAAACTCTGCTGATTAATACACTGACGCTTCTTAAATATTTTAATATGTTTGAATCAGGCGCTAAAAATTGCGTGTGAAGATGACTAAAATCAGATATGTAAAAACACTAGATGACGGTATCAGCTGATGTAACTACATTGTATATATCGTGACGTATTTTGATTTACGCCATTTCGTTTTATCAGTGTTACTCGTATTTTGAAAGCTACTAAAATGAAACGATCTAAAACCTCATCGAGTCAATTTAGTATCACTTCCTTTTTTAAGAAATATAAAGTGACTTAGATTCTAGTGGTAAGTAGAGATTCTGTTTTTAGTTTTTGCATTGAAAGCTTTTCCTGTTTGATTTGCCAATTTTGTAAATAGAAAACATATGTTTGCATATAAAATTTCACATTTTTATTTAAGTAATACTATGTTGAGATAAGAAAATTCCATTGAAATGTTTGTGCGCTGTGATGAGCTTGCTATATCCAAGTGTGCTGGGCAAGGATATGATGGCGCAGCGATGATGGCAGGTCACATTGGTGGTGTCCAGTCTAGAATCAGGCAACAGTACCCGAATGCAAGATACGTTCATTGTGCAAGCCATCGCTTAAACCTTGCGTTATCTAATACGATGTCAATTTCTATGGTTAAGAATTGTCTTGGCACGGTCAACGAAGTAGTGAATCTCTTTCGAAATCAGCCATTCGTAAATAAAATTCTTCAGGATGTGATTTCTACATATGCGCCAGAGAGTAAGAAAAGAAGACTTCTCCGTCTTTGCGAAACCAGATTCATCGAAAGTCATGACAATGTCTTAACATTCGTCGAACTCTTCAACTGAATTTGCATTAGTTTGGCAGACTTTTCTAAGGAAAACGCGGACAATTTCTTCAACTGCCTCAACGTTACTGACAGCTATAGAAAAAAGTGAATTTCTGGTTAGTCTTCTCGTTTGTGAGAAACTTTTCAGTCTCACTTTACCACTGTCTGTGCTTCAAGAAGAATCTCAAATAAGCCCTGCAACATGCGAAAGAGGTTCTCTGGACTTTAAGAAATCACCGTAAAAACGCAGACAAATCTTTAAAGAAATTTTCAACTCTGCATCGCAGCTTTCTGATGAAATGTTTAAAACAGACATGAAACTTTCACGACTTACAACGAAGCAGACAAAGCGCTTAAACCCATAACTTGATTCGGTTGAGAGTTATTACAGAGTGGCAGTCTTCATCCCTTGTCTCGGTAGTTTGATTCAAAATTTAAGAGAAAGATTTACTTCAAATGAAGATATTCTTCCAAGTTTCCAGGTACTTCTTCCAGGCTTCGCTTCCATCTATGAAATGAACAAGTTGGAAAATTTAGCTCCATACTTGATAACAGAACATCACCCTCTGCAGTAAAAGTTGAGTATGAACTAGGGTGTAAATAAGCTTCCACCATAGATGCTAACCTCGAGGTGCTGAAAGTCTCCGAGAACTGCATCCAGTATATTTACGCACTATTAGATACTATCTTAACTACCTTGCCAGTAACAACTGCTAGTATGGAGAGGTCATTTTCTACAACGAAGAGAGTAAAAAATGTAATTTTATACGTAGTAGAAGTAATTTTATACGCTGTGTAATGCGTGATAACAGATTCAGTGCACTAGCCATGATTTCAATTAATAGGGATATCACTGTGAACCCAAAAGTGATTGACATTATGGCTGGAAAGAAGATCAGAAAATTGCATTTGTAGTTGAAGCCTACTGTAGTTGGATTATTGGAATAGAAAATAAGGCTGATTTTAAGGACAGGGTTCGGCTCACTAAAACAACGGCGCACGGTTCACTTGCGCATGGTTCACTCGCTCGGACCACGAGAACGGATCAGTCAGGGAGCGGAAGATGCCTTTGTGCTTGCATTGTGCGGTGTGGTGCGAATGTGTAATGGAGAATTACAATGGTTAAATGCATAAAATGCGTTGCATGCATAATGTTAAATGCATAAAATGCGTTAAATGCATTTAATGCTTAAAATGCATTGGTAATTATGCGTTGGACAGACTCAAGGATGTTTTATGTTAACGCGAGGGCCGAAGGCCCGAGCCTCGTCCTCAACTTGGACACGGGTAGCGAAGCGTCACGATTCCACACGAAAGTGCGTTGGTCACGTGGCCGTGTGGCCGGGCACACTGTGGCGGCGCCGCGAGTTGACTCGTTCGGAACCGAATCGTGCGCGTCAATAGGAGCCGAACCCTGTCCTTGAAATTTACCGAAAATAATAAATTAAATATTGTGTTTAAGCTTCCGAAATAATGTTATGTGGAAATAATGTTTAAATGTGTTTAAAATCATATTGGTGTTTCATTTTTTAAGAGCATCTCTTTTAAACAAACCCGATGAAGATATTATAATAAATCTCGTACTATCCATTTTTTAAATTTTAGAAGCCCCTCCCGAGAAATAATCCTGGCTACGGCCCTGGGTTATCAGTATTTATTAATATAATTATCGAACACATCGGCATTTTACCGAGAACCTTGGTCTAGATCAGTGTTTCAGTTTTCACTGGCAATGACTATACCAATAACTCTTGAGTCTTTCTCTCCGAAGCAAAACAAAGCGTAGTGCACAGAGCACCAAAGCATTATTTTGTCTATGGCGTAGTTCTGCCTTCGTCGCCAGTTCTACACTCCGCTTGGTCGGGTTATAACATACACAAAGAAACATAAATAACACCTAATAAAGTGATATGTAAGCTTGCGTGTAATCAAGCTTGGCACGTCGCTTGTCGACATGCGCGTGAGAGTCAGTTGATAACAAGACTCCGAGCTGTGAGCATTGATGTTATTGTATGATGTATATCCAAAAACTAGCATTCGGCAATTGTATGATTCAGGTTAGTTTTAAGCCTATTTGTTCACCATTATATTTCTGGACTTCGCTATCTGTATATATTATTTATATTACCAGTTGTTTACTGCATCTTATCTGTCGTCGATTCTTACCCTGGCTCGCACTCCCTTGGAACTCTTTACATTGTGGCTTACATACATACATATAATATATATATTATATATATATATATATATACAATATATATTACATATATAACAATGATATTAGTAAAGTATATACAGCGAATGCCATATATATTTAGCACTATTCATGGTAAAAAATCTGTAGAATTTATTAACTTTTTATAGGAAGGATACGTTTGGCGGTTGGAACAGCCACCGCTGCGCTGCCACGTGCTTCGGTTGCAGTATCACACTGCACCCAGAAAGTACGCGTGCCGGTTGTTCGTTCGCATGTGCTTCGTAGTTGTGTTAGTTTTCATATTTATGGTTTTAATCACATAAAATTTAAATATAATTTCGTTTACTTTTCTTCATTTTGTTTTTTAGGTTGTGATAACTGTATTAATTTACAATTTTTCTATTTAATTTTTTTTTTTGCAAAATTTAATTTAGAATGTGTGATCCCCCAACCATAAAGCGGAAGAGCGGTAAAGTGCTGCATATTGGGAAAACAAATGGTTTTTTTATTAATATTTACAACTATTTAAAAGGAAAGAATCCAGAGAAACCATTACAATGGATTGCGGACGAAACAGCGACAGCAGTCGGTGTAAGTTCAACTACTGTTTTTGCTACAAGACGAGAAGCTGCAAGTGGTACAATTAAAACTGTGAATAAAAAGAGGAAAAGTCGATGCATCCGTGTCAACAGCAGGGAAGCAAAAAACGACGACTTCGTGCGAAGTGCAATCCGCAGGAAAGTGCATCCGTTTTATATTAAGAATGTTCCGCCAACATTAAAAAGTATTCTTGCTGCAGTGAACAGTGACAATGATCTCCTCAATTTGAAGAAATCCAGTTTTCATCTTTTACTAAAAGAAATTGGGTTTACATATAGTAAACGAGGTAACCGGGCTTTATTGATTGAACGAAAGGATATTATTTCATGGAGACATAGGTACTTGTAACAAATTTAAAAAAATAGAAATGAAAACGGAACATTGTGTACACTGATGAATCGTGGATTAACGCTGGAACTTGTGTTAATGGCAAGACACCACTGTAAAAACATCCAGGCAAGCATTTTATGTCAGGATTTTCATGTGGTTTGAAGGCACCAACTTCTAGGGGCCCGCGTCTCGCTCTTGTACACGCGGGCGTGGTTTCGTGACAGGAGCCAAATATGTATTCCTTTGCAAACAAACCAAACAAAAAAAATACGGCACACATGAAGAAATGGATGCTGACAGAGAAGTACTTCCCTGAACAGCTGCTTCCAAATCTCCCTCCGAACTCTGTCATTGTTGCAGATAATGCTTCGTATCATAGTCGCAGAAGGGGAAACATCCCCAACATGTGGAAGAAAAATAATATTAAAGATTGGCTTCGATCTCATAATATTGGTTTTGAAGATAATAAGTGATATGATAGAAATTGTGAGAACTGTTAAAGATAAATATGAAGGGTACATAATCGATGACATGGCGATAGCTGCTGGACACACTATTCTCCGATTACCTCCCTATCATTGCAAACTCACTCCGATTGAGAAAGTGTGGGCTGAAGTGAAAAAGTATGTTAGAATGAACAACACTGATTTTAAAATAAAAAATGTGGAACGTATCGTTCACGATGCATTCGAAAATGTAAGCCTAGAGCATTGGAGCAATTATGTTGAGGGTGTAAAAAAACTGGAAACTGAAATGTGGAAAGTGGATGAACTGCAGGATGAAATCAGTGATTTGAAATTAATCTCGATGACGGAAGTTCCGAGGAATCCAGCAGTGACACCGACGATCTGGAGGGGATTGAGCCATTGCAGACGGAAGAGAACCAATATTAAGGTACGTAATTCACAATCACTTTTCTGGTGAATGAATGTTTTGACGTAAATATTTTTCGATCGAGATTCGCTCTACCGGGAGCTGACTGGCCGCCCTCCTGGCGCGAGGCAACTCGGTTTTCCGTGAATCAGATCAGTTTGTTCCCATAGTGTATTTTGTCGGTAATCAAAACTTATTATTTCTCTGCAGATAATAAGGGAACAAGAGCTTTGACCTTTTTGAAACTGCAAATAGTTGGCTTCAATTTCAGAGGTATGAAGTAATGGTGCACTTTAAAATTAATATTTCTTTGTGATTTCTTATTACACATTTCGAAGCACAAAGAAGGTTAACAGCTTAACAGAAATCTTTTACTGTGTACCGGAGTCTCGTAAGAATAGTTTCAGATTTGAGGAAAGGGAAGAACGCTTTCATAACATTAGAAAGGTTCGAGACAAACTAATTTAGCGCTAAACTAGCGCTCCGCCTCATAGCGGGATTCATCAGCCCTATCGAGCGCATAACTTTTGGTTCATACAGTACAGCAGAAAAGCGCCACGTCTGGCATCACTGTCGCCATAAGAGACCATACCTTAACCTCGGACGCTCAATAGTACTACGTTGCCCGTGGTTTCTATATTCGTCGGCATGCCAAAAATTACAATAACGTTTTAAGTACGCTTTTGCTTCGAGTAAAAGTTTTCTACCATGTACTGACGATCTTGACCGTCTAAAATCTTGGCCTTTTTGTAACTGGCGCGTCTGTACCAAGAATCGCATAGAATGGCAATGGAAGATAGCGTTCCACTTCTACGTTGGCCCTATTACAAGCAATGGTGTTTATTTTATATTATTTTTTTCTTAAAAGAAAATGGTATTACGAAAAGTATTGACGATACACGGCCGATATCATAAATAATAGACTTGGTTGGTTTAAACTTCAGTTATTGCCTCGGTTTACAAACTTAAACCGTTCATTCTCAATATTCACTATTACTAAAGAAAAGAAATACGTATAGTATAGAAATATTGAGAGAAAATATGAGTTCTGATATTTGACGTTCGGATAATCAACGACCTAGTGTGTGAGTGTGTGTGTGTGTACATACATGCGTGAAACTTTAAATCATTATATTTGTAGTGGCCACACCCAATATGGTTAGAAATCAACCTCGTTGGTAGAAATATTCCAGCTCCTTGTAGTATATTCTAGCTCGTAGGTAGAAATCACGGTGTACGCAGAGTTGGGCAAAATACTTGAAAAATGTATTTCAGATACAAAATACAAAATACTTTCATAAAAGTATTTTAGATACAAAATACAAAATAGTATTTTAAAATACTTTTGAAAACACAAAATACAACCAACGGTGTTTTACACATAATAACTTCTATCCTATTTTTTCCCTTTTAAACAATCATTCACGTTCAAAATTCACATTTAAAATCACATCACATTTAAAATGTTATTATTAAAAATATAATATATAACATTCTTTATACAAAAATGTTTCAAATGAAATTTTCAACCCGTTTCAGGTATCAGTGTGGGGTCATCCATAAATTACGTGAAGCGTAATTAAGGGGGAGGGAGGGGGTCTGAGGCAGCGTTACGCTGCTTTACATACGTAGAGATAGGGAAGTGCGTTACAAGGGGGGAGGGGGTATTGAAAATACTCGAAATTTGCGTTTCGTAATTTAGATGGCCCCTATCATTTGTGATGTATGTTCATATTTTAAGTCTGAAAGGCATCTTGTCCATGCTAAGAAGCGAAGGAGTACAAAGACATCACCATGAGTTCTTGGGAGGTGATAGTTTGGGACAAATATTGCAAAATATAGACAATTAACTAAGGTGCCTTTCAGACTTAAAGTATGAACATACATTACAAATTGTATGGATATCTGATGAATACCGCGGATTTTTAGGTTTTAAAATATGCATTTTAGGTGCCTAAAATAGGTTCTTTCAGCATCTGTTAGGCTTTTAAATGGTAGAACAGGCACTAATAAAACTCGTAACTTACAAGAAAACTCACTTTTTGACCATTTATTATATTTCTCAAAGGTAAGAACATAAATCAATATTACGTGGAATCAGTATTGAACATTTTGCGATAATACTATTTAACAGGTTAGTAGTTAGAATTATTTCTACCGTATTTTGCCTCACAATAAATTACTAATACATTCTCCAAGTTTTCAAGAAAAAAATGAATGTTTCTTATCGGTCAAGATCACTTTGCTTTCGGGGAAATTCAATCGCTTTATCTTAGAAACGGAGGCAGCTTCTCCACGAAGTCAGGAAGTAGAGGCGTGGAGACTTTTATCGCTAGATCCTTGTCCGTATATTCATTTCTCGCTCTCTTACAGGCGACAAAATGAGACAAGCGGATAAAAAGGTACAAGAGGACGAATGCAATTTAGGTTGTTAAAAGTAACTTAAAATTAATATCATCCTTGTCTGTTGTAGCGACACAGAAGAAAAAAAGGTAAAAGAAGCCATAAACAAAATAAATTAGGCAAATTAGTCTCATTTTAGGTTTTAAACGTAAAATATGCACAAATAGACATTAATGTTGAAATAGGCTCTTTTAAGCGCTATAAAATTGACGGTTTTAGTTCAAATAAACCTAAAATGTTCATACAAAGCTTCATTTAGTACAAGGTACTCAGGAAAAAAAGATTTTTACCTAAATATAGCATAACGAAATATCAGCTCTTAAAAACACCGCAAGCCCAAGTTTTTAATCACTGCGCACAACCACAGGGCCACCAGACACACACATGGGCAGCACTCGTTCTGGCACGCGGAGCCTGCTCTCCGAGAAATGAATCGGAGCTCGCGATTACGAACCACGGCGTAAGAAATATATCTTACACCGTGATTACAGCGCTCCTCCGGTTATCTCCGGTTGAACCGACGACGGGGGGAAAACGTAATCGGAGAAACCGGAGGTCCGGCTCCACTCGTCCACGTGGCGGGACCCTCTCCATTTACTTGCCCAATGAATGTTTGTTAATCAAAAAGTATTTTTGTATTTTGAAAATACAAAATACTATCAGAAAGTATTTTCGATACAAATACAAAATACATACTTAAATATGTATTTTCGATACAAAATACAAATTACAAAGTATCGAAAATACGTATTTTAAATACAAATATTTTCGATACTACCCAACTCTGGGTGTACGATATATAGGTGTGTTCACTCCCAGTCTAAAACTGAAGCCCATGTGAGGCTAGTTCTCACAGCTCTCGTATAAATACTTCGGTTTTTCTTTCTTAGCGCACGGGAGTGTGTCCATAAAATGGAATATCTCACGGTATTTCGCGTCGATCTTGGTTGTGCCCCTAGGAGTCGCGTGATCGCGACTGCATCGAGCAGTGCTGGCGTTCATGCGATTCCTGGCGGCACACCGGAGAACGGCGCGAAATACCGTGAGATATACCATTTTGATGCCACCGCCGTGATTTCCACCCCCGTGCGCCAAGAAAGAAAACCCAAGTATAAGCGCTACGATCTTTGGGTCTCATTTGGCAAGATCGTGATTGGTCGCGATCCATTCGACAGCTGTGTGTCCAGCTGATTTTTAATTTAAAGTCAGTGATTTGTCGCTTCTCGGTGGATTTGGTAAAGTCTAAAGCGAGCAGTTACGAAAATGGGTAGAAAATGTTTTGTAAAACTGTGTAATAGCCACAGCGTAAGATGTCATCTTTAGGGCCGGTTTCACCAACAGTGGAGTAAAGTTAAGAGTAGCTACTCGAGAGTAAGCATTACTCTGGGATAGTTACACTCGAGGAAAATATAAGCGTTTCACACACGCTTCTGGAGGGTTATTTTACTCTAGAGTACATACTCTCCGGTTTACTCCGCGAACCGACTGAACGCGCAAGTTTTCATACACAGCAGAGTGCGATTCAAGAGGCCGTGTGCGACTGTGATGCTATGAACCAATGCGGAGCAACAGGAACCTCTAGTTATTTTCTTTCATTACTAGTTATTTTTCAGTTTGGGAGTTGTATTATTTCTGTGGTCACGGGGTAAAAGTAAGTCAATTTTGGGCAAAATTGGGTTAAGTACCGAAACTACAAGTTAAGTATCTATACTTTATTTGAGTAAAACGACCGAGTTCAAATGTTGTCTCCTTAACGAGAAAAAACCGTTAAGAAGTAGCGTTTATTTTAGGAACAAACGGTGGCTCAAAAATCTAATCCTTGTTTTCTCGAAACTAAGATTTTTAACTTAAGAACTGTTACCCGTGACCACAGATTTATTTTATTTTGTTTCACTTTTAAAATGTGTTAATGTTTCAACTAAATCTATTTAAAATGTTGGAAAGAGATTCTGGAACTCAAGAAAACGTGCGCAGATGATCTTCTCTCCCATACGTCGTATACAGTTTTTACTGTTTTTTAAACTAAATAAATAAGTACTTGTAGTCCTTGAAGTTATTATTTTTCCATTTGTTATCGTATATTTACTATATTTATTTCGTATCCACATCCGTAAAAAAGAAATTTACACAATCCTCCATAATTTATAATGTACCAGACAGTGGCGTAGCGTCAGGGGACGCCGAGATGCTGAGCATCCCCGTATATAAGAACCTTAAATACTGTATTGATAATCTTACAAGTGGTCTCTTGAGCGAAACACGTTTTGTATTAATTTTAAATTGATTTCCTATGATTGAATTCGGCGGGCTGTTGAAGCTGGCCTGTGATTGCTTGGAAGCTAAAATGCTTCTAGCGTCTGCCGCGAGATTGCGACGAGCAATGACGCATGCGCAGATGGCGAGGTTCCCCTCTCCCCTCTTCACCCCTGGCCCAGAGAAACCCGACTGCTTTACGCTAGCATCTACTGCGGAAAGAAGCTCGTTTGTGCACGAGAGCGCAGCACACTTCAGGCGGTCAGTAAATTATCTCTCTCTCTCTCTCACTCGGGAGTCCCCGCTTGGTCATGGGTACAAACTGTAGAAATAGTGCCTGTCTACTATTTCTTAATTAATATCCAAGAAATTGTATTATCTCTTAAATAGATTACATATTATTTAAGTCTGCAATGTATAAATTAACAAATGGTCTTATTGCCATTCGCGTATAAGAATTAAAGCTGAGCCATTGTATAATTTGCTTTCAAGACATCGGCAGCCCTGACTGCTGTGAGGATTTTGTGGGAAGCGCCTACACACCGTCGTAAGCAATCGAGATCGTGGAAGTAGTTCCAGTGTATCTGCCTTGTGTTGCGTTCGCCTGTTAGATGAAGTAGTTGATAGTGACATTTTGTGTGTTATTGTTGAGCATCCCCAAACGTGTGAGTCACGCTACGCCACTGGTACCAGATAAAGTTAACATCGTACTCAGGGGCGGGATTTCGGATCTTTTATTGGGGGGGGCAAATTTGGGTGCTATTATAAATATCAAAATATTCGTTTACATGCTTTAAGTTAATTAATTGTGCAGCAATTATACACATTGCTTTCAATTTTGTTAATTATTATTGAATGTTATTAATTATATTAGTTGCACACAGCGTGAGATTCCGGATTGTTACTTGAACGGTCCGAACTGCTAATTCAACGATACATTTTTACTTTCCCGTATACGTATGTATACACGGAGTGATATACGTAGTATAGGGAAGTTATGTAATGCTGCGCGAAAAAATGGCCAATTTTCGGCAGAAAAAAATTAATTGCCGGGCCGTGAAAAGGAACTAGTGGTGCTCCAGAATGGCACAGACTTTCCCGTATTAGTTTACTATTTCCTTGGGTCGTCGCTAGCTATTCAGATTTGCACATACTCTTTCTTGCCAGCTACCATCTATCACCGCCAAAAGTATTTTTTTTTTTGATTTCTTAATTTCTTCGGTTTCCTATTGGTAGAACGAAAATATTAATTTTAGAATATTAAAGAACACAAACACCTAGTCATAAATAGCAATTTTCTTTTAAAAATTATGCTCCGTTTAAGAGAAAATAGCGTTTTAGCGCTACTAAAATTGCGAAATTTGAAGCTCACTTTCGCAGACAATTTTTTTAGTTTTCAAAATACTTTATTTGAAGTTATTTGAAGCACTTACACTCACAAATATAATAATGTTTACCAATTGCTGGTAATGTGCATATTAAAGATGTGAGAGATCTTTCAAAAAATGACAATTATGTAATTTTTGAAATGCCCATCATTTGCAATCGTCGAGCCATAACAACACGTGAGCCGGATAACAGGTACCGACTATCGGAGGTACATGACGCATATTGAAACTGAGCTTACTCCGTAGTTTACCCGACGGATTTTCGCGGTGTAAAATTACTCACGAATTTACTCTCGTGTAAGCGATTTACACTCGAGTAAAGTGTTGGTGAAACGCTGCAAGACTAAACATCTTTTATATTCCAGAGTAAACTCTTATTCCTTGTTTGGTGAAATCGGCCCTTAGATGTACATCTTACACCGTGACCCAAACCGACCGTGCTAGCGAGTACAGTCAAGCGAGGAATAGCCTCAAACTGGCTTCAGAAAATTTGCCCCAAGGCGGATAGTTGACACACCTATGTATCTTACACCGTGGTAGAAATTCCATTTGTGATACGATTTGTCAACGTGCCTGTCGATTCCAAGAATGGTCACTCGTGTCGCGGCCACTGTACGTGCCACGGTGTAAGAGATATCTTACACCGTGGTGCGTGCGCGGCCGACAGTTCGCCGCGCTTCGCTACGCAGTTCCAAGTTGAGGACGAGGCTCGGGTATTCATCCATCTCATAAAGGCTCAATTTCCGAAAAATACTTGTAGGAACAATTCTATCGATCACAGCACTATCCACGGGAATTTACATTATCGATAACGTCCTGAATAAATCGTCCAATTTTCGTTTTGTAAACACATTTTAATTCGTTTTAATATATAGAATTTACTCTGGGACGTGAATCTCTTTTCTCCAAAATATTTCCGAAACATATTTTAAATTTGCTTTTCAAACTGTCTAGGGTCAACTGTGGCTCAGAGCGAAGTCAAGGATGGTCCGGGTTCGATT